>JAXGGA010005555.1:0-77255 GCA_038373865.1 Uloborus plumipes
CCCTACCTTTATACACCGCCTTTTTTCTTTTTGTTAGGAAGCCTCACAGCCACCTCTGTTGGTTTCTCTAGCTTCTTTTTTCTTCTGTTGGACAAGCGTGTTTTGCTTTCATTATTTTCAGATCTTGTGCACTTCCAAGGAGCTGGTCTCCAGACCACTCATGTGGCACCACTACTTTAGGATCGCCATTACCACTTTGAGAATTTCAATGCCGAATTTCTCACCTGGCGGAGGAACCAGGGTTCTCATGAAGAGACATTACACGAGAAACAAAAATTTGGCCGAGAGTCGCATCATCTTCTCGACATTAAACGCCGAGGATTTTTTTTTTTTGTTTCTATAATATTTACCGTCTGGATCAGGCCTTGATCCTGTGATCTTGAACGCTAGAAGTCAAAGCCTAACTTCTGTGTGACACCACCCGGATTCTCTCGTTAGGAAGCCTCACAGCCACTGCTGTTGGTTTCTCTAGCTTCTTTTTTTTTCTGTTAGATTAGCGTGTTTTGCTTTCATTGTTTTCAGATCTTGTGCACTCCCAAGGAGCTGATCTCCAGACCACTCATGTGGCACCACTACTTTAGGATCGACATTACCACTTTAAGAATTTCAATGCCAAATTTCTCACCAGGTGGAGGAACCAGGGCTCTCATGAAGAGACATTACACGAGAAACAAAAATTTGGCTGACAGTCGCATCATCTTCGACATGAACGGCGTGTTTTTTTTTTTTCGTTTGGAATTTTCACCGCCTGGATCAGGGCTTGATCCCGCTATTTTGAGCGCAAGAAGTCAAAGCCTAACCTCTGTGCTCAACCGCCTGGATTATCTTGTTAGGAGGCTTCTCAGCCACTGCTATTCCAATCGGTGTAGTATTACCCAGTATGTACCACGTGGAGGCGTGCTTCCGACAGCCCTGTGGGGACCACCACGTCCTCAGTTCTTGTCCTCCCATTTATGAGGCCCCCAAGCCAAGATGTTAGTGGCCCTAAGTTGGTTTGAAACTGCTTTTTTCCCCATAATGTTTCCATTCCTTTTTTATCTGATCAGTCCTATTTCGTCCAAGAACGTGATTGTTTAAGTGATATAAGATTTATATTCTAAAGGTGATGGATTGGAAAAGCAACAGCAAAATCTTTGAAAAAAACGGTTGAATCTTTCTTTCCTTCTTTGTTTCATGTTTTGTTTGCAAAGTTTATTCATATTTTGTTGGATTTCTTGCTTTGTTTTATAGAATGCAAGTTCAGTATACTTTTCTTTGGATGTTAAGTTTTCAGGTTCAGAGTTGATAGGCTTCCTGCTTGATTTTGGCTTCGTCTTCAGCTTACTTAAGAAAGGGAGAATGGGTTTGGCAGGATACAGTTCAACAAAGGGTTTAAAACTCACATCCTTCGTAGTTTTCTTATTCTTTTTGTAGGCAATTTTGTCTTTAATGAGAATTCCTCTAACTGTTTTAGTAGATTGTTCTTGGTTAGGTTCAGTAGTAGGTATAGTTTGTTGGGATGTAGTAATAGGAGTAGCTTGGTGAGGTGTGGTAGGAGTAGCTAGATGAGGTTCAGTAGTAAGAGTAGCTTGTTTAGATTTAGCAGTAGCTGTAGTTTGGTCAGGATCAGTAATAATTGTTGCTAGATGAGGAACCATAGTAGTTGCAGCTTGATTTAGATCAGTATTAATTGCATCTTGCTGAGTTTCAGTAGTAAGTGCAGTTTGATCAATTTCAGTAGTAGTTGAAGCTTGTAGAGATTCAGTAGTTGATGCAGCTTCATGAGGTACAGCTTGTTCGATGTTTATTGTTGGCATCTTAGTGTCTGGGTTGGTATCCCCTCTGGCATAGTTGTGTGATTGGGGTTTGTTTTCATAGTCGATGTTATCTAGAATGTTTTCATCAGTAATTCTACGTCCGAACAATTTTCCGTAATCAAAAATAGGGTGATTAACAAATTCCATTTGGTAACGCCTGTGGAAGAAACAAAACAGAAATTAATGACACTCGTAAAACCACATAATATTAGTTTGTAAGAATATCTTATTTATCTTTATTGTTTTCTCTGGCATAATGGAATCCCAGTTGAAGCTAAACCATTTCTTCTCATTTAAATTTACTCGCAGTGTATGCACATTTAAACATGAAATGCACGCGTCTTGAGGCACACACATAAATATTATATTCGTGTATCAAACAAATCAACTTTGTACTGTTTCATCCGAAAATAATTTTGAAAACATATAATATTGCTCCTAACAGTCACTTACCATACTACCATAATTTCTGTATCACCCAGTTTCTATTTCTAACTCTTAAAACTTTAAACGTCAATTATAAAATTCAACCTATTTTTTCGTCGTCATCACTTTTCAGCGATCTCACTGACTGCCGAGACACCTTCGTGAAGTTTTTTATAACGCAGTTAGAAATACCACACCTGTTCAGCTCGAGATGGTTATTTGTATAAACATGAAAATTTAGTTTTAAAAAGTGAACTTTTAAAACATTATTATTGATAGATAAAATATAATCACACTATCTAAAATGGTGACATTGCAGAAATACATAATACTTAAGTCATTATACTTACATTCCAATTGGCAGCTCCCTTCTGCATTCCCGATAGCCCATGTAATGGTCATTTATATCCATATTTTCAAAAGCTGAAAAAGAAAAAGCATGATTTGCTTTAATAAAAGAGATTTTTTTTCGGTAACTAAAAGCATTCTCATCTTAGCATTATCAGGTTCAATAGATTGAATTGAGGTTCTTTTAACTGTAAAATAATCTGCAAGTGAATAATGAAGGCTTTGAAAAGCATCTTAATTTGCATTTTAAAGATAAAATAATCATTTAAACTGAACATAAAAAGCGCCATTAAAATGAAAACCCTGTCCACCTAATATATCCAATCAATAAAAAACTAGAACGTAAATTTTTATATGAAAGTATGTGGAATAAAGTTGGTGGCGATGCAAGCGACAGTCGTTTTTTGAGATACATAATAAAAAACGTAAAAATGTTGCTGTCATAAGTTGTATCTAGTATAGAGAATTTAGAAAACGGATTTACTTACAAATATTTGCAGTTTTTCAGCAATATCAACGTTTTTACACGGAACGAGTTGGAATTCCTCTTATTCAGATTCTCATCCACTCAAAAGTGACGAAAGGTAAAACGCATTCTTTGTTGGAAAACTATGAGTATTGTTGCATTGTACAATTTCAAATTACAATACTTTGCTGCTTTGTTGTGAACAAAACATATATGAACCATATTTAACATTATTGGAACCCAACTATAACAAATGGAAGTCACTGTTGTGACGTCACTCAGTGGCGTAGCTAGGGGTTGGCAGGAATGGCTCTTGCCACGGGGGCAGCAGCCAGGGGGGCGGCATTTTAACCAATTAGAAAAAAATTGAGGATTGCTTTTTTTTTCTTAAATTATAATAAAGAGAAGGTGAAAATGCGTTTTGGGTCCCTGCTTGGCGCATTTTCAAAAAGTCGCTCTCTGGCGCGTTTTTCCTTGCTGTCTCACGAAGTTGAAAGCTCCGAAATGGCGTTTCCATGGCGACGAAACCGAAATCCGTGTTTGGCGAGAAAAGGGACCCAAAGCACAAATTAACCAAAGAAAAATAAAGAATGATTATTTAAAATATTAAATTAAAAAAACTCGTAAGAGAAAATGAAATCTAATGAGAATGAACATTGGACATCAATAAAGACCTTAAAAATAGAAAGAAAAGAATATTTAAGTTTTAAAATTACCTCTTAATTTGATGAATAATCGAAATTTATTTGAATAAGAAAAGGTTTTGGAAGATCACAGGGACCTCCCGTGACTTCCCATCAAGGGTAAAATGAGGGGGAACAATTTCTAAAGTTCGACGCTACTGACGTCATTTCGGACAGAAACACAAAAACTCGGCGGTAATTATCATAGCGTGGAACAAGCCAAATTGGCTAAAAGCATCCTCTTCCTAAAATTGATATTTACCATTGCTGCTCCTGATGCTTTTTGCATTTCACTGGAGCCTTCGTCGTTTTTTGATGAGTTAATGCAGTGTTCCCAAAGTGGGAGTTATAAAGTGTCCACAGTATCAATAGCGGCATTTGAGGTAATGGGCAGCAGAAGTTCTATATCTCAAATTTAGATCCTTCCTTTTCGGTTTTTTTGAAGGAATTGAGACATAAAATTTTGTGTATTGTGTCAAGTGTGAAAGATATCAAGTTTTTAAAAAGGGTGAAAACGAGGGCTACAAGGTTAGTAAACGGGCTTTCTAATTTAGATTTAGACTATGAACATTTAATAAATATGAGCAAGAGTCAGAGAGTACATGATTCCGTTGTTTCATTAAAATGAAAGATGCTTATGGATGGATTAAATTTTTGTACGGAAAGCAGGACAAGGGGTCATTGTTTTAAACTATTCAAATCTGAGGCTAACCTATAGATTAGGGAAAATGACTACTTTAGTAGGGTTATGGGCACCTGGAACAGCCTCCCGCAGAACTGTAGTAAGCAAGGGAGTTGATAGCTTTAAAAAATCCATTGATCCTTATTGGGGGCTATAATTTGACCAGGGCAGCCTAGCTGGGCCCAGAGCCAGTTGCTGGTCGTTACATTTGTATTTGTATTTGAAACTGCACCTTCTGAGAGTAACTGTTTATGAAACTTTTGACGTTACGTCTGTTTGTTAGCGAATGAAATCACGTTTTCCTTTACCCCGGTGTGCTTCCTTTCACTTAAGACACAAGGAAGGTAAATGGAAACACTCCTTCCTCGTGAGATCCCCATGAGATGTAGATAGATAACCGCTCTTGCTCTATACACATTCAATTTAGCTAACAAAGTTCTACTCTAATGACACTCTATTTGTGGCCCGTTGGTAGCAGGTGACCCACTGAGTCCTCCCCTAGTGATCTAAAATCATTCTAACAGAAAAATCATTCAAAAAAGTAAATTATGCACCGAATTTACATCAAAATCAACACACAATGAATTTACATTTCAAAATGCAATCCTTCAAAAAATAAGAAGAATGAAAAACTGTTTGTTGATGTTTCCAGCTACCCCACATCACAGTATTTATGGGGTAGTTGGAAATGCCTAAAATGCGCATCAAGAACAGCTTTGAAGGTTTTTATTTGAGAATAAATAATCCTTTTTCTGTGTGATTTACTATTTTTCAAACCTACTTCCAGTAATATAGCCTATGAATGACTATCTACATCCAGTAATTGCCAATGTGTCAGTCAGTAATTGACCATTTTAAAAAGCACAGTAAAAACGAAAATCTATACCACTAAAATCCAACCATTCCTATGCATGTAAGAGTATTTATGTCTGTCTAAAAGTCACTTTTGTTGGGTGGATGACGTCATCACACGCGAACTTGATGATAAGTTTTGAGTCAACGTTATTGGGCTTTTGAACCTTATACCCCGCAATTTTTAGTCTAGTAACCATGTAGTTGATAGTGTAGTAGCCCCAGTATTGTTGCCGCTTAACGGAAAAGTCAAAAACTGTAAACGCAGCTTAGGAAAGAAGAAGGTCAATCAACCCTAGTGTGGGAATGAAATCAATTTTTGTTAGCAGAAATTATGTTCTTGTCCCTCCAGAACTCGGAAAAATATGTTAAAGTTTGTCCCCGGTGGTCTAGCTGTGGTTAGCTTAAAAAATAAATAAATTTCAACAATTTTAGCCGCATTTACGTACCAGTTTGATTCATAATGCATTAATTCAATTATTTTTCCCGAGTACTTATGTAAATCCAGCATGCGCGCTTGACTATGCAAAAAAGCATGTGGTGCACATATAAACTGGTGAAGACGAGATGGACGGGGATTGAAGCCTGGTAGCTGGCTGGATTTCACTTGGACTGCTGCGGTGTGCGGCATTGTGGTTCGTCTGATGGTGAGGTGATTTAAGTCTTCATCACTGAGTTTTCGTCATGACTGCCACCAGCAAGGAAACAAGATATAAATATAACTCAGCTGGTTGTGGCGTCCACTGGGGACTTTATTTCTACAATTTCTTCAATGTATACTAAGTATGTTTCATTTTCTGTTTTCCGGATGCACGAATATGTGCTTTTGGGTTTATTTTTTTTTGTAAAAATAAAACTCTAGATTTTGTTCATGAAATTTTGTCTGTCTCTGTCACCTCTCAAATTATCCAAAAATACACATAAAATGATCCAATACAAAGTGAGCTTTTACTTTTATGCTAACAATTTTTATCATGAACGAACAGCAATGCTTCAGAAAAAAAGGAAAAAGTTAAAGAAAATTTGTTTTGAAAGCGATTGATAATAGCAATCTTCGCTTCGCTTCTTTTCAATCGGTTTTGGAGTGGACTTGTTAAAGACGAACGCCAACAATACTGAGGTCGTCATCACTTTTTTTTTTTTTTTTTAATTTTTCGTCATTGAACACATAAATCGGAATTGAAAATCAACTAATTCTGTATTCTTTGGTAAATGAGGAAAGATTAGATTAAACTTCTTTAAGTACAAGTTTAACGTACAACACTGATATAGATTTAATAAGCATGGGATAGTGATAATATTCTTCCCCACCATGGTCAAAGAAGCTTTAAAAGTAAACCTTTTCTCGTATATTCATAACATATAAATACTCCAGGGTCCATCATCAGTCACGGGAGCCCGAACGTAAATTTTTGGGAGGAGGAAGGTTTTCTATTTGCCGAATGAAAATACGAATTTTCCGAAAGTAACAATATGAGCACAAACACACATGGATATCTGCATCTAATGGGAAGAAACATTCAGTATCATAATAAATCGTTTTCAAAAAAATGTTTTTTTTTTTTTGAAATATTGTTTCCAAATTTGACGAATATTAAGATAAAACTTGCAGAACAAGAACATTTTTGGATTAATCACTGGGGACGCCCTCCCCACCCCACACTCCTATAGGATACTTGCATCTCAAGAAGAACACTGGTAGCAACAGCTGAGAATGGAAAACCAATACAGGTGCTAATGTTAACTGCCCTGCCGTACACAAGCCTAGGCCGTATCCAGAATTTTTTTTCGGGGAGGGCCCAGTTTTGCACATCCCCCTCCCCCTCAAAAAAAAAGAAGCATAAAAACACACACATTTAATGGACTTTTTTTTTTTTTTTGCTGATTCCTACCCACATATGTTTTGTTTTTTTTTCCTAATGCTCTGGCTTTTCCGTGTTTTTTTTTTTTTTTCGTTTTGTTTTTTCCAATGACCTTTGAAAGAGATGCATTTAACTCTTTTATACGGGAGGGGGGGGAATGTAAAGCGATAAAGTATCTCTAATTTTAGGGATCCGGAGGTTTGGAAAAATTAAAAAAAAAATAGAATCAAAATTCTACATTTTAAGTACTTATATGGGTATTGGGTCTACCGAAATATCAGGAAAAAATAACCAAACAAAAACCTTTTAAATGTTGGTGTAATGTAATTAAACCCTTTAAACCTTTTGCAAATTAAGATCAATCAAAATTTAAAAAATAATGTGGACCGACTAATTCTTGACATTAATCTGCAGAGCAAAGAACGAGAAAAGAATAACTCACATCACTTGCTCACATCGGTTTTCGATATAGTTACATACAGTGAACTCTCACTTATACGCCGCCTCATTTATGCGCCTTTTTCACTTATACGACGATTTTAAATGGTCCCAGCACATTCCATAGCAAAATAATGATAGTATCGTTCGTTTATGCGTCGCTCTAAAGATAAATATTTCACTTATGCGCCGAATTTTCCCTAAAATGTATGAAAATTTATTTATTTTCTTTAAAAAATAAGCATTTTTCTTTACTTTCATCTTTAATCTTTCGCCTTTATTGCTCACGGAAGGCATTTTTTCCGCATGAACTAGAGTTCGGAGAGGGACAATTATCTATTATGCATCGTTTTAAAGGGAACAGTTTGTAATTAGGTATGCTACAACTTTTGTTTTCTCTTAATCATTATAGTTACGTTACAGTAATTGCCAAACTGTAGTAATATGTCCCTTTTCTATAGAAACATTCTTATTCACTCTCTCATTAGAACCTATGTTGAGTTTTAGTCCTTTAATTAGGCTTCTTCACGTCTCTCTCACTTTTGAGCCTTTTTCTGTTAGTCCCTTGGGCCGGCGCATAAGTTCGCTGTAGTAGTTTTTGATCCTTTCCCGACCCCACCGAGAGACACACAACACTGAATAATGGAAAATGAATAAAAGTAAAAAAAAGCATAAAGTCCTTTAAAAGTAATGGTATAGATACTTAAAAAATAAGTAACGAGACAGTAATTTTCTGGCTATTTAAACAATTCATAGTTTATTTACTTAATAAGAAATAAAATTGAAGAACTTTTAAAGGAGTTTCAAAAACTTATTTGATGATTTTCAAAGACTATAGAACAGTTAAAGTTACTTAAAGCACTTCATTTGCACTATTCAACGACTCACGTTTTAATAGTTGATTGGACAGTCTTCGAGAGTTGTTAAAATGTTGTAAGATACACCTGTTTTAAGTTAAAAATAGATATTAAAAAATTCTTCTTACCACAACAATTTCTTTTTTCATTCACAAGTTGTACAGAAAACGAAAAGAATAAAGGTAGTGTAATATTTTTCTCGTGCCTAACATATAAATAGCATGCAGTAGAAGTAAGATAAAATCAAGTAATTACAAAAGAACTACCAAATCGCTGAATTCGGTATTAAATAAATAGTAAGAAATACAACATGGTGAGGCATAAAAATATATTTTGAGATATATGCTACAAAAAAGATGGAACCATATTTTTTGTGTAGGAGAATTTTTTTTCTAAGAAGATAAATTTGGCACACCTTGGTATCCCCCCCCCCCCGCCCGCCCACATGTGCTAAAAGTTCTAAGATTTAATTTTTACTGTACTGCTACATTTCCCCAAATGTGGTAGATTTCCCAAGGTGTTCAAGCATTTCGGAGTAGTGAAATAATTTTTTTTAATTCTTCTTTTTTTTGAGGCGGGGGATGTGTTAGGGGACACCAATAAAGCGTAAAGTCTGAACGTATCCATTTTTGTGTGGTTTTGTTGATTGGAGTCATGCGTAGCTGTTAAAATCCCTCGACGATTACAGGTGCTTATAAAAGGCGACCAACAAAATAAACTCTTAATTAAATCAGGGCTGCCGAGAGGCTAGTCGGAAACTGAGAGCCAAGCCCTTGGTAGGGGAAGAGAAGGCTATAAATCGGAGTAGTGAAAGTTTTATGGAGGGAGGGGCACGGAGACCAAACTGACAAGGAGCTTTCCTTGGCCCTGGATTGAATGGGAAAAAGCAGAAAGAGCTATTAAGATTCTTGTTTCCAAGTATGTTTTGCAGCAAATGAGAATTTGAACTGCCAAATTTTTACTGCTGTTCTTCAAATTTTCTCTCGTTTAACGGTTACATTGTTAAGAATAAAATACTTTATTTATTCTTTTTCTTTTTTTGCCATTAAAAAAAAGAAAAGGAAAAAGACAAAAAAAAAGTTCAAAACATTTCGGGTTTCAGGGGGTTGGGCCCAACCTGCTCTGGATACGGCCCTGACATAAGCCTACTTTAGTTGAGAATTTTGGATTATTATAATTTAAAAATATGCCTTCCAGTTGTTGTGCCTTTATGGTTGCACGAACCATAGTTTAAAAGAGAACTATGAAATGGGAAAGTATCGTTTTTTTTTTTGTTTTTTTTTTGCATTCTATACCAGAACTGATAAAAAGTGACTTTCAAAATTCAGAAAGGTAGACCTCACCCCATTGAGGACCACGAAGATATGTCCTCAACACTTTGAGGATTCATGCTTCATGAACCAAGCTTTCACAAGAAAACGACAGCGCAATACAAGAGTGGTGTTGTACCCACTTTATTTTCATTCTCGGCTCAGGGGAAACGCAAAAGAACAACTCCTGAATTTGGATTTTCTAATACACAGTAAGTGTTTTCTTATTCTGTGTAGACCATTTATTCAGGAAGCTTATGGGATATTCTTCAAATTTTCTCTCGTTTAACGGTTACATTGTTAAGAATAAAATACTTCATTTATTCTTTTTCTTTTTTTGCCATTAAAAAAAAGAAAAGGAAAAAGACAAAAAAAAAGTTCAAAACATTTCGGGTTTCAGGGGGTTGGGCCCAACCTGCTCTGGATACGGCCCTGACATAAGCCTACTTTAGTTGAGAATTTTGGATTATTATAATTTAAAAATATGCCTTCCAGTTGTTGTGCCTTTATGGTTGCACGAACCATAGTTTAAAAGAGAACTATGAAATGGGAAAGTATCGTTTTTTTTTTGTTTTTTTTTTGCATTCTATACCAGAACTGATAAAAAGTGACTTTCAAAATTCAGAAAGGTAGACCTCACCCCATTGAGGACCACGAAGATATGTCCTCAGCACTTTGAGGATTCATGCTTCATGAACCAAGCTTTCACAAGAAAACGACAGCGCAATACAAGAGTGGTGTTGTACCCACTTTATTTTCATTCTCGGCTCAGGGGAAACGCAAAAGAACAACTCCTGAATTTGGATTTTCTAATACACAGTAAGTGTTTTCTTATTCTGTGTAGACCATTTATTCAGGAAGCTTATGGGATATTCTTCAAATTTTCTCTCGTTTAACGGTTACATTGTTAAGAATAAAATACTTCATTTATTCTTTTTCTTTTTTTGCCATTAAAAAAAAGAAAAGGAAAAAGACAAAAAAAAAGTTCAAAACATTTCGGGTTTCAGGGGGTTGGGCCCAACCTGCTCTGGATACGGCCCTGACATAAGCCTACTTTAGTTGAGAATTTTGGATTATTATAATTTAAAAATATGCCTTCCAGTTGTTGTGCCTTTATGGTTGTACGAACCATAGTTTAAAAGAGAACTATGAAATGGGAAAGTATCGTTTTTTTTTTTGTTTTTTTTTTGCATTCTATACCAGAACTGATAAAAAGTGACTTTCAAAATTCAGAAAGGTAGACCTCACCCCATTGAGGACCACGAAGATATGTCCTCAGCACTTTGAGGATTCATGCTTCATGAACCAAGCTTTCACAAGAAAACGACAGCGCGTATTTATGTTTGTCTGTTGGTCTTGCGAAACTTGTGATTGAAACAATTTTCGTACATTTTTTCCGATTTCCTTTTGGTAGTCAAAAAATGTATATAATTTGTAAAATAACAGCCTTTATTTCATTTGATACCTAAAAGTTTCAAAAAATTATGTAGCCTGTAGTTTTAAAGTTTTTAAAATGTGGGGAGGAAAGGAGAGCAGTTCGTGTTTGATATAAAAATCAACAAACTGTTTGAGGAGCCGTTTTGGCGGAGGAAAATTCTCAATGACGAATGAAATTGCTCTTTTACTGACTAATTAAATACGAACATGATCACGACATGACATATCATACATACACTACATTTAATGAGAAGGTGCAAGAATGGAAGGCGCATGAGAAGTGTATTGCAAATGCAGCAGCATGCTTTTTCGTTAGAATTTCCAGTTTAGAGACTTATTCTTAGTACGGGATTCAAGTGAAACACGGACGATCGCAACTCCCCAATGCAATCACAAATTCCCAAATTTGAATTCAAGTGAAACGTTACAATCGCTATGAGATGCGATTCTATCGTAATTTGACTTCCAGTAGCGATTGCAATTTTGGTCTATTGCGACCGCCTCGAAGCTATTGCAATGGTGTTTCACTTGAATTCGGCCCTTCTTACGGGATTCAAGTGAAACACGGACGATCGCAGCTCACCGATGCAATCGCAAATTCCCAAATTTGGGCCGGAATTCGTAAAACACGGACGACCGCAACTCACCAATGCAATCGCAAATTCCCGAATTTGGATTCAAGTGAAACGTTACAATCGCTACGAGACAGGATTCTATCGTAATTTGACTTCCAGTAGCGATTGCGATTTTGGTCTATTGCGATCGCCTCAAGCGATTACAATGGTGTTTCACTTGAATTCGGCCCTTTGTTACATAGCGAGCTCTAAGGGCCGAATTCATGTGAAACACCATTGCAATCGCTTCGAGGCGATCGCAATTGCAATCGCTAATGGAAGTCAAATTACGATAAAATAGCATCTCGTAGCGATTGTAACGTTTCACTGGAATTCAAGTGTGGGAATTTGCGATTGCATTGGTGAGTTGCGATCGTCCGTGTTTCACTTGAATCCCGGCCTAAGAAAAACTTGTACGCAATATTCACTTCCAACTTGAGTTCCCTGGACGTAGTATTTGACTCTGTGCCTTGCTTTAAAAAGTGAAGTGAAGTGACATCTGCGAACTAAAAATATGTTTTGTTTTCATTTAGGGAAGTAAAATTGTGATTTTGTTTTTCATGCTTGATTAATACCATGTGTGAAAACTTATCATCTCTAATTTTATGATTAACAGCTTACCATGATTAAAAATGCTTCCAATTACACGCTACCGAATTTATGTCTTTTTGTTTTTAGCTGTTGTATTAGCACCCTTTTACATTGCTCTTTCAAGATTTCAAGGTAAGGCAAAATTTACTAAAAGCAATTCCAAGCTTTTAAATGGAATGATTGTTTTTCTAAAAAAATGTAAAGTTAGGCTTTCGAGAACTTTTCACGTTTGTGCAAAAAATTTTTTACTGATCATAATCATTTGATGAAAGAAAATTAAAACTTTGAAATTATGTGTCAAAAGCAGTTTTCGTGGTGCTTTCCAGATTTATTAATAAGATTCGCAGCTGAGGACTCAAAAGTTAGTGAATAAATTTAAGTAATGCTTCAAATTTGAACGGACTTTTTTTTTTTTTGAAAAATTCTGGTGAGTATTTATTGTTCTTGTTCACTACAAACTTTTCACGAACTTTTTTTTTATATCAACTAAACTAGAATGTAGAGTTAATGTCAGTCCGGTCACACATTCAGTTTATTTATTATTCTGAATAGTATTATTAAAGCACCACATTCCATTCAACATACTGTAAGTTACATTTTAACAAAATTGCACCCCATGGAAATTAGTTCGTTTTTGATAGTTTTATTTTTAATCATTTTATGTGCAAAGCATCATGATGTGCAGTTACATGTCTAGTTTGGACAACCATCTGCAGCAATTTGCTACCAAATTTTTTTTCAAAAAAAAAAAAAAAACAAAAATCAATGGCAGCTAAAAAATAACATTGAAAATTAAGTTAAGAAAGAACTAACTTTTATTTTTGTCTGAAGATTTTTTTTTTTCATCATTTATTTCTTTTATGACTGTTAATGTTCAGATTAGGTGGTAAAATAGATAAGTTAATATTTATATTTCTCATGTACTGCGAAAGAAGTTTTTGTTTTGTTGATCAAAAAGTTAAAGTGTCACTCAGAGGAGCAGCCTGCTCATCTCCTTTTCCTCCCTAACCATGCTACTTTATTTAATAACAAAATTATTTTTAGTGTGATTTAATTATTTTGTTGCTATTGTAATTGTATGGAGTCAAAATTGTTTTAATTGCATTGCATGATAAGTACTTACATATTTTGCTATAAAATGTACTTTTATATAAAATATACCTGTAATTTAGAGAAATGAATGCTTTTACAAATAAATGGTATTTGCTTTGTTTGTTTTTTGGTATAATTTGCATTGAGTATGGACCACCCTGGAAAAATTCAAAATGTCAGGTCTGAACATATACTGTCACTGTGAGATGATGATATTGTAAATACTAATTATAGTTTTTTGCTCTAAAAATTTATATTGCCTTGATAGAGTTGGAGATCTGGCATAACTTCCCTGTTAAAAACTAATTAAAATATAAGAATTTGTTGTTAGTTACAACAACTAGTGCAGCGAGCAGCCACCTGCTATGGGAGAAGGGGGAGGGAGGGTTCATAATAGTTTTTACAATGTATATAAAATACAATATCACTCATTGCAATATATGTTAAAAAAGGGGGTTTTAAGCATTGACCCCCAATCCCCTTGGCTACGCCCCTGTTAAAACTCTTAAACCAAAGCCAGTCCCAGTGACCTATTTTGTAGTTGTATACTTTCCCCTTTATTCTATAATAATACTAAAGAAGGGTCATTCCATGTGAAATCAACACACTGATTCAGACTTGATGTCTCAGATTTTCATGATTTTTGGTATGCAGCATTATATCATAGACATATGAAAAAATACCAAATTTCAGTTACATAGCCCAATTATTTTTGAAGTTATAAATTTTTTAAATTTTAAATTTCTTTGAAAAAACACCATACTTTAACACATTAAAATGCCTATAGGCTCGCAACCAGTGGTGATATTAACCTGGGACTGGTCTCATTTTAAAGCTGTTGAATAGGGCTTTATTATGATATGCTACAACATAGGGGTTAAATTTTTAAAAAAATTTAAATTTTAAAATTAAATTTTAAATTTTAAATTTTTCAAAAAGTGGCAATTTTAAAAATTCCAAAAAATTACCAAAAATTGTTTGTGATGTCTTAATACATATTGCAAAATTCTATGATGGGATCTCAATGGGATCAGGAGATACAGGGCTTCAGAAATACACGTTTTGTGAAAAATACCAGAATTAGTATCAACAGAGGAAATTTTGTACAGTTTATTGAATGAAACAAACAACACATATCAATAAAACAAGCAGTGGCTATTACTTTTAATTTTTTAAATAGAGGAATATCACATAGACACTTATCATTCTCAGCCTTATTTTATGAGTTATTAACAAATTAATTTATGAAGACTTCAATTGTTGGAAGATACCCACACATTTGTTTAGTTCACTGTCTGGTAAACTGTATGTTCGGCCAGTCTGAGTGGTGGGGTTCACTTTGCACATTACATCTGAAAATGGGATCCACAGTGTGTCAGGTGGTGTGGGATATATAAATGAGGATGACGGACCTGAAGGATGGAGGAATGTAACTTGCACTTGACTGCTGTCTTCATCTTTATCCAGAACATAACTCAACCACCAAGTCTCATTATAGATAGATGTTATATACCCACTAATGTCTGAAAATGATGTCTGCTGAACGTCCTTCAAAACAGGAAATATGCTTGAAACATCTGCAGAAGAAAATAACTTTGCATTTACTTTGGTTCCACATCTGAGAGGTATAAAGGCATGAAATTTTTGGGTTCCTGATATAGTTAGAGCTGTATCGTACCGGTTAGCCAGTTGTTCTTCAGTTTTAATGTATTCTTCAATGGTCACAAATACAAAGTCGATGTTAGCTATGTTCTTATGTGACCATTCAAATAATTGCCTTGCATTCGTGATTTGATCCTGATACGGTCTTTGTAGGCTTGCTCTGGCGGCTAGTCTTTTTACTGTGGCCCCGAGCCCATCGCATGGACCTTTGCCATGTGCTGTAGCTGAAAAGTGCCATTCAGCCTCAGCTCCAAAATCTTGCTTGTAATTACACAAGTTAATAAAATTTTTTTTATTTTTGTATTGGGCTGCAGAGCCATCAGAGAAATAAAAGAATTTTTTGACAGGTCTTTGAAATTTGCACTTCAAGTATTCCATCAATTTTTTCTGGAACAGGTAGACAGCTGTAGTGTTGTGGTTGAGGCAGTCTGATATTATTACGAAATTTAAATGCTCAACTTCCTTCTCTTTAAAATATACCACAAAAGGGTGAATGGTTGCCTGAGTATTCGACCAATGATATGATTGTGCCTCGTCTTGTATAATAATAGAATAATTCTCAGAAAAGTCACAAATAACAGCTATTTCACATTCCAGAAGATTTTCCTTTGTGTGTCTCAAAAATGCACTTTGTTCTTTTGCTATAAAGTGATGACGAAGTAAGATAGGAAGTTTATCACAAAATACATCAATAAATTCACTAACTGGTTTTTGGATAATTTCTAAGTTACATCGATCCACAGAGATCCACTGTCTGTATGTGATAGTCTCAATTGCATTGTCTTCATATGCTTTTTCCAAAAGTTCTCTAATCCCTCTGGTACCCGGACATGGCACACAAGTTGAAAAGAAGCAGTCAGTTGATGGTGGGGGGCTGCAAACCATCATTTGCAGGCAGTCCTTGTATGTTTTTATTTTTCCATCTCTCATTGAGCTCATTCTTCCATTTTCAAACATAAGCTTCACATTCTGATGAGTAGTGCACACACAGACTGAGTGTGTTCCACTCTGGCCTGCTAGCACACAATTTTTGGGTCTCAGCTCTGCAAATTTAGAAAATCCTACTTTTACAGCTGGGAATTTTTCTTTGTAAACTTCATAGGCTTCTTTTAAATTATTAAGCATCAACCTTTTTGCAACATGTTCTTTAGTACCTGTGCTGTGGTCTTTCACTGATATAAAGTCCTTAATCCCCGGCATTGCTCGGCTTATTTCGTCACTTGTATAAAATCCTTTCACAATATCAACCGTATGCTTTGATAAACTTTTTCCTGGTTTCATATCAGGACCAGACAAGGCGCCCTTTTCTTTCAACAATGTCTTGGCTTGTCGAACTAAATAGTTAGGGGCTGAAAATTCCCGCATTACTTTCCTCACACTCCAGCTGTCAGGCATAAGAGTCAGCAGTTGAAGCTTCTTCTTCCTACTAGTGAAGCTGTTGTACAGTTTTTTCACATGTGTAAAGAACTCGTCTTGTGAATCATCATTCTCTTCATCGCTCGATGCATTCACTAGCAGTTTTCTCTTGACAGCCACATTGATTCGGTTGGCCTTTTCAGTAGAGTAAATTTTTGATTGCATCCTCTTTTTGTCTACAGGCGACTCTCCCATCTCTAAAAGAGAGCTGTTAAGGGAACTCAGAGCATCAGATTCATTTGAAAATGGTATATCTATAGGTGATTCTTCAATTTCAGTATCAGACTGACTTTCTTCAGGTACCTTGCTAGTTCCAGGGGAAGTTTCCCCATCTTTTTCATTTTTCAACTTTGTCAGCTGCTTCCTACAACTATCACAGACCACGGATAACTCGGATGTTCCTGGAATCAAGTCACACATCCATGAAGTAACACGTCTCAGTCTTTTTCTTGCATGGGAGTGATTTGGCTTATTAAAAGGGTTAAAGCAATCCATTTTTACTATCTTGTTAGTGGTATCCATCATGAAAGTGATAAATAGGGAGAAATCAGCAAGGAAACGTGCAGGGGCCAAGAAATAAGTTTTCTTGATACAACATCACATGAAACATCAAATGAACTTCCTACAAGCAACTGTGATGCTAAACTAGCTGTAAATGAGTGATCTTGTCTGCTTGACCAATCAGCTTATACTTGTGAAAAGGGGAATCCCCCCACGGAGGGAAATCTCCCTTTTCTTACAGTTAAAGGGAATTTCCCTTACTTGTATTCCAATCAGCTTTCACCTGGTTAAAGGGGTTTCCCCCAAGGGAAATTCCCTTTTTATCTGAGTAAAAGGGGGTTTCCCTCTATATGTAGGCAAATGAGAGGTTTGCAAACATGGTAAAATGAAGTAATACTGCGTTTTATTAATATAATAGGATCCTGCACATTGCATAGGAAAATTAGTTCAAAAACAATAAAATTTTACTAATATGGTATATTATTGACAAAACATGTGTATCTCTGAAGCCCTGTATCTCCTGATCCCATTGAGATCCCATCATAGAATTTTGCAATATGTATCAAGACATCACAAACAATTTTTGGTAATTTTTTGGAATTTTTAAAATTGCCACTTTTTAAAAAATTTAAAAATTAAAATTTAATTTTAAAATTTAAATTTTTTTTTTAAATTTAACCCCTATGTTGTAGCATATCATAATAAAGCCCTATTCAACAGCTTTAAAATGAGACCAGTCCCAGGTTAATATCACCACTGGTTGCGAGCCTATAGGCATTTTAATGTGTTAAAGTATCGTGTTTTTTCAAAGAAATTTAAAATTTAAAAAATTTATAACTTCAAAAATAATTGTGCTATGTAACTGAAATTTGGTATTTTTTCATATGTCTATGATATAATGCTGCATACCAAAAATCATGAAAATCTGAGACATCAATTCTGAAACTCTTCCAAAATTGTGTTGATTTGACATGGAATGACCCAGAAGCCTTTTTCTGATAGAGTAGGTTGAATGATAAAATGAATATTCTCAGTAAAAAGTAAGAAGAAACTTTGAAGTAAAAATTAGTGTGAAGTTGGGAAAATTTTCATGAATGAAGTTATTAACTATTTTTGCCCACTTTGGCAAAAAGTATTTTTACCGGGACGATTTTTACCATGGCTTCTTCCACCCTCGGCAAAAACGTGCTAACCTTAGCACCTAGAATAAATTTCTTGGCGTCTATTAAATATATGTATCTGTATCCAAATTGTATATATTTTAAATAGATACGCTACACTTTGTTGGTAGTGTGAATGGAAATTTCTTTAAATTAGTCTACAGAAAATAATATTTTAAAAACAAAATTGCATTTAAAAATTTGTTTCCAAGTTATCCTTTGAATCAAGTCAATCACCTATCTTAACCCCCTTGGGTAAGTTTAGAAAAGTTTCCAATGTGATCCAAAACTTTAGGTGTCAAGTTTGGCACCTAGGGTTTGGAATCTGGGGGCATTAAACCAAAATTTTGGTCTCAACATGCGACTAACGACCACTTATTTCTATTACTGGATCCCGCTCTGCTGCAAAATTTGCACATTTTGTTTGAGGGCTTAGTGTAGTCTTTTATTAAATTTTTTGTTCAGCTTAAGTTCTCTATTGGAGCTGCTGAGCCATAATTTGGTCCTCAATTTTTTTTTTTTTTTTTCGATTTTATTTCAATGAAGCTCTGTTATTAATTCTTATGTGTTATGCAAATAACTTGAAACCCACTTTGATATCAATCTTTTTGCATCATAAGGGACTTGTTTGACATTGTGATAAGTGAAGTTATAAGTTTTTCTGAACATTTATTTCAATTAAATATTCATTATTACAGGTGAACTGAGTACTAATCTTGAAGAATCAAGAGAATCTGTAAGTTTCACTGAGTTATTGTTTTTTTGAAAAAGGATTTTTGTACATTAAAAAGCAATTATTGTTGTTTAACAACTTTTGTTTTTCTTAAGAAAATTGTCCTAAAAAAGATAATAAACTATTCTTTTTGTTGGTTCACTTATCATTAATTTGTTTGTTAATTGAATCATTAATTTTTAGACCTTGATTATATCACGTTTTCGGATATATCGCGCTTTTTTGTTGTCTCCCAACAAGGGCGATATAACGAGGGGTTACTGTAAATGAATTTTGTCATTTATAAAGAATTCTTTCAAAACACTTGAAACTGCGTAATATTTTACTTAAAATTTTAATGTACTGTCATGTATTCATTATTTCATCCTTTTAGCTTTTTAAGACTGATATTGAGCAAAAACGACGCAAGAAGCTCGTGGAGAAAACCTGTCAGTTTTTGAAGATTAATCAGACGATTGAAAATATACCTAGTTCATACTTTGACCATTTTATTGTAGACGATGCACATAAGCTGATTTATTGTTTTGTTCCGAAGGTAGCTATTCACTTTTTTGAATTTGAACCCTAAATAAGTAGTAATTATAAAATAATTTCTGTCTGAATATGTAAATAAACTAATTTAGTTATTCATTTTTTGGTAGATGTTAAAAATGCTGGCACATATTTCTTTATTTTCTAACTGTGGTAGAAATGTGATAAGTTTGATGAACTTTAAGTGTCTCACTTTATGGTAGATGTTAAAAATGCTGGCACATATTTCTTTATTTTCTAACTGTGACAGAAATGTGAAAAGTTTGAGCTTTAAGTGTCAGTTCTTTAATATATCAATATGCTCAAATAAATGTGAGGTAATTTGAGTTTCACTGGTATATCGTATTTTCGAGGAGATTAGCTGCACCACCGTATACGCCACAGTTCGCAAAATTCGCGAGAGAAAAAAATGTGTTTCATCACATACGCCGCATTGGCGTATAAGCCGTGTAAAACTTAGTTAAAATTTCAATCTGCAAGAACCAACGCTTTATACTCATATTGACATCGTTCAAAAACAATGACAAAGAATTAGTAGCATTGATTTGAAAACAATGTTTCAATATTATAGATGTTTTGAACATTGCAACATTTTAGGGATAACTGCAACTTAAAGTAACCCTGTTCCACTCTGGTTGGTTCCCAGTAAGCAAAACTTCTTGCATCAATCTTGCCTCAAGATTGTTATGTTACTGATTTTCCATTGTCAGCATCTTGCAACAATTGTCTGTCAAGAAATATGCAACCTAATATAATGAAAATATCAAAATAAGTTGTTTTTGTAATCTTGCGTAAAGATTGTCATGACAAGAAAATAATAAGATATATTGTCATGACAATGCCATATCAATCTGTATGCAAGGTGTTTTTTTAATTTATTTATTTATTTGTTATTTTCACTTCAAATTCATGAATTAGATTTATTCTTTAACTATATCTGTTATTCTACAATATTGATTAATTTTCTAGCTTATGAATATTTTTAAGGCTAACATATGATCGGAAATTGACATGAAGATATTTTTGTTTATTCTAATTGCAATTTGATTGTATTTAATGAAAATTTCTACATTAATTTCAGATTAAACTTTACATCTTAAATCTGCTGTTTCATTTTAGCTTTTAGACTTCAAAAAAGTGTTAAGCACTTAGTTACAACTTTATTATTTTACTTTATTGTTCATTTCTTTTCTTTTATTATTACTATTATTATTATTATTAGTGCTTAATAGAAGGGGGCTTGATAAAAACATGATGTAACATTGATTTTTTTGTTTAATTTATGCGTCTTTTAGTACTACAAAGACATAAAATGCCTAGTTAGGATTATGGAGGAACATTAAATTGTAGCAGTTATAGGATCTATGCAGTTATAGGATATCTCTAAAACAATAATATTGCACACAAAAGTGAAGCAAACAAATTTTAACAAAGCCTAAATTGTATCCACGTGCAGTGCACGCTCTTGTGTTGAAGAAGAAAAAAAAACTAACAAACAATACAAGAAACAAGAATGCTGAGTGTAAAACTCTGCGCATGCTCTTCTATTGTGCACGCCAATGATCTTGACGGCGACAGTGAGATATCAAGAACATTCTTTTCGATCTTGACGCTGACAAGATTTATGCAATCTTAATATTGCTAGAGGAAATCAAAATTGATATGTCAAGATGTATGTAATATTGCACACGTCTTGTCATAACAATCTTGTAACAATAATATTTATGCAATCTTTATTCAGTATTAGATAAGCAATATTGACACCGTCAATACAATATCAAGATCCCTCAAGATTGATGCAAGAAGTTTTGCTTGTAGGGTTTCTACGGCAACCCTACTTTCCATCCTCTCAGCAACAGGCGATTTTTTTTATTATTATTTGTTTTACGTTTGGATTTGTTTATTAGACATGTTGGTTATTGTTGATGTTTTTTTCTCAATTTATTCCCCTTCCTAGATCAGATAAGGATCTAGAAAAATAAAATAACATCAGAATAAGCAGAAATGCTGTCACTCATTTTTAGAATAGGACTGTTCAATGGCGTTGTAGTTGTGGTGTTGGATGTCACACTCTAATTGGCTTTATTTTAGTCAATAAGTAAACATAACATGTACTTTAAAAGAAACAAAAAACAGAAAAAAGATTCTATCTACTTGTTTAAAAAAAGTTACGATATTATTCTTTCAAACCTAGTTATTAAAAAAAAGAACTTTCAGTGAATGTGAGAAGAAAGCATGTGGGTCATTCCATGTCAAATCAACACAATTTTGGAAGAGTTTCAGAATTGATGTCTCAGATTTTCATGATTTTTGGTATGCAGCATTATATCATAGACATATGAAAAAATACCAAATTTCAGTTACATAGCACAATTATTTTTGAAGTTATAAATTTTTTAAATTTTAAATTTCTTTGAAAAAACACGATACTTTAACACATTAAAATGCCTATAGGCTCGCAACCAGTGGTGATATTAACCTGGGACTGGTCTCATTTTATAGCTGTTGAATAGGGCTTTATTATGATATGCTACAACATAGGGGTTAAATTTAAAAAAAAATTTAAATTTTAAAATTAAATTTTAAATTTTAAATTTTTCAAAAAGTGGCAATTTTAAAAATTCCAAAAAATTACCAAAAATTGTTTGTGATGTCTTGATACATATTGCAAAATTCTATGATGGGATCTCAATGGGATCAGGAGATACAGGGCTTCAGAGATACACATGTTTTGTCAATAATATACCATATTAGTAAAATTTTATTGTTTTTGAACTAATTTTCCTATGCAATGTGCAGGATCCTATTATATTAATAAAACGCAGTGATTACTTCATTTTACCATGTTTGCAAACCTCTCATTTGCCTACATATAGAGGGAAACCCCCTTTTACTCAGATAAAAAGGGAATTTCCCTTGGGGAAACCCCTTTAACCAGGTGAAAGCTGATTGGAATACAAGTAAGGGAAATTCCCTTTAACTGTAAGAAAAGGGAGATTTCCCTCCGTGGGGGGATTCCCCTTTTCACAAGTATAAGCTGATTGGTCAAGCAGACAAGATCACTCATTTACAGCTAGTTTAGCATCACAGTTGCTTGTAGGAAGTTCATTTGATGTTTCATGTGATGTTGTATCAAGAAGATAACTTATTTCTTGGCCCCTGCACGTTTCCTTGTTGATTTCTCCCTATTTATCACTTTCATGATGGATACCACTAACAAGATAGTAAAAATGGATTGCTGTAACCCTTTTAATAAGCCAAATCACTCCCATGCAAGAAAAAGACTGAGACGTGTTACTTCATGGATGTGTGACTTGATTGCAGGAACATCCGAGTTATCCGTGGTCTGTGATAGTTGTAGGAAGCAGCTGACAAAGTTGAAAAATGAAAAAGATGGGGAAACTTCCCCTGGAACTAGCAAGGTACCTGAAGAAAGTCAGTCTGATACTGAAATTGAAGAATCACCTATAGATATACCATTTTCAAATGAATCTGAAGCTCTGAGTTCCCTTAACAGCTCTCTTTTAGAGATGGGAGAGTCGCCTGTAGACAAAAAGAGGATGCAATCAAAAATTTACTCTACTGAAAAGGCCAACCGAATCAATGTGGCTGTCAAGAGAAAACTGCTTGTGAATGCATCGAGCGATGAAGAGAATGATGATTCACAAGACGAGTTCTTTACACATGTGAAAAAACTGTACAACAGCTTCACTAGTAGGAAGAAGAAGCTTCAACTGCTGACTCTTATGCCTGACAGCTGGAGTGTGAGGAAAGTAATGCGGGAATTTTCAGCCCCTAACTATTTAGTTCGACAAGCCAAGACATTGTTGAAAGAAAAGGGTGCCTTGTCTGGTCCTGATATGAAACCAGGAAAAAGTTTATCAAAGCATACCGTTGATATTGTGAAAGGATTTTATACAAGTGACGAAATAAGCCGAGCAATGCCGGGGATTAAGGACTTTATATCAGTGAAAGACCACAGCACAGGTACTAAAGAACATGTTGCAAAAAGGTTGATGCTTAATAATTTAAAAGAAGCCTATGAAGTTTTCAAAGAAAAATTCCCAGCTGTAAAAGTAGGATTTTCTAAATTTGCAGAGCTGAGACCCAAAAATTGTGTGGCTAGCAGGCCACAGTGGAACACACTCAGTCTGTGTGTGCACTACTCATCAGAATGTGAAGCTTATGTTTGAAAATGGAAGAATGAGCTCAATGACAGATGGAAAAATAAAAACATACAAGGACTGCCTGCAAATGATGGTTTGCAGCCCCCCACCATCAACTGACTGCTTCTTTTCAACTTGTGTGTCATGTCTGGGTACCAGAGGGATTAGAGAACTTTTGGAAAAAGCATATGAAGACAATGCAATTGAGACTATCACATACAGACAGTGGATCTCTGTGGATCGATGTAACTTAGAAATTATCCAAAAACCGGTTAGTGAATTTATTGATGTATTTTGTGATAAACTTCCTATCTTACTTCGTCATCACTTTATAGCAAAAGAACAAAGTGCATTTTTGAGACACACAAAGGAAAATCTTCTGGAATGTGAAGTAGCTGTTATTTGTGACTTTTCTGAGAATTATTCTATTATTATACAAGACGAGGCACAATCATATCATTGGTCGAATACTCAGGCAACCATTCACCCTTTTGTGGTATATTTTAAAGAGAAGGAAGTTGAGCATTTAAATTTCGTAATAATATCAGACTGCCTCAACCACAACACTACAGCTGTCTACCTGTTCCAGAAAAATTGATGGAATACTTGAAGTGCAAATTTCAAAGACCTGTCAAAAAATTCTTCTATTTCTCTGACAGCTCTGCAGCCCAATACAAAAATAAAAAAAATTTTATTAACTTGTGTAATTCCAAGCAAGATTTTGGAGCTGAGGCTGAATGGCACTTTTCAGCTACAGCACATGGCAAAGGTCCATGCGATGGGCTCGGGGCCACAGTAAAAAGACTAGCCGCCAGAGCAAGCCTACAAAGACCGTATCAGGATCAAATCACGAATGCAAGGCAATTATTTGAATGGTCACATAAGAACATAGCTAACAGCGACTTTGTATTTGTGACCATTGAAGAATACATTAAAACTGAAGAACAACTGGCTAACCGGTACAATACAGCTCTAACTATATCAGGAACCCAAAAATTTCATGCCTTTATACCTCTCAGATGTGGAACCAAAGTAAATGCAAAGTTATTTTCTTCTGCAGATGTTTCAAGCATATTTCCTGTTTTGAAGGACGTTCAGCAGACATCATTTTCAGACATTAGTGGGTATATAACATCTATCTATAATGACACTTGGTGGTTGAGTTATGTTCTGGATAAAGATGAAGACAGCAGTCAAGTGCAAGTTACATTCCTCCATCCTTCAGGTCCGTCATCCTCATTTATATATCCCACACCACCTGACACACTGTGGATCCCATTTTCAGATGTAATGTGCAAAGTGAACCCCACCACTCAGACTGGCCGAACATACAGTTTACCAGACAGTGAACTAAACAAATGTGTGGGTATCTTCCAACAATTGAAGTCTTCAGAAATTAATTTGTTAATAATTAACTCATAAAATTAGGCTGAGAATGGTAAGTGTCTATGTGATATTCCTCTATTTAAAAAATTAAAAGTAATAGCCACTGCTTGTTTTATTGATATGTGTTGTTTGTTTCATTCAATGAACTGTACAAAATTTCCTCTGTTGATACTAATTCTGGTATTTTTCACAAAACGTGTATTTCTGAAGCCCTGTATCTCCTGATCCCATTGAGATCCCATCATAGAATTTTGCAATATGTATTAAGACATCACAAACAATTTTTGGTAATTTTTTGGAATTTTTAAAATTGCCACTTTTAAAAAAATTTAAAATCTAAAATTTAATTTTAAAATTTAAATTTTTTTAAAAATTTAACCTCTATGTTGTAGCATATCATAATAAAGCCCTATTCAACAGCTTTAAAATGAGACCAGTCCCAGGTTAATATCACCACTGGTTGCGAGCCTATAGGCATTTTAATGTGTTAAAGTATGGTGTTTTTTCAAAGAAATTTAAAATTTAAAAAATTTATAACTTCAAAAATAATTGTGCTATGTAACTGAAATTTGGTATTTTTTCATATGTCTATGATATAATGCTGCATACCAAAAATCATGAAAATCTGAGACATCAAGTCTGAATCAGTGTGTTGATTTCACATGGAATGACCCATGTTCTATTTAAAGAAAATCCCTACTTTTAAATGTTGTTCATGTAACATTACAATAGTAGAATATTAAGATTGAAATATTTTACTCCTGCTTGATTAGCATTAGCATTAGAGAAGAAATAACAGAAAATTGCCTCTTTCAATAGGTTTTCAATTAACTTTTATACTTTTTGGACAAAGCTTCTGGTGGTACTTTCTTTTTTTGACTAAAGTAATATACCTCGTGAAAATTATATAACTTGGATTACGCATATAATTCTTTCGCAACTATGCTTAATAACTTCACTATTGACCTTAGCATGATTTTAGATTATTGAAAATGGGTCCCCTGACCATAGTCGTAAGAGTGACTGCACCTTCCCCCTCCAAAAAGAGGGGAAAATTCTTTAAAATTTCACTGGTGCAGTCTGCGTCTTGACACCCCACCCCGGCAGGAACCAGTGTGAAAAATGCTTTGTGATGTTTACATAAATCCATAAGAACTGCTTTTGAATGCAGCTTTTCTATTTATGAAATAAGTAGTCTAGTAGTTATAAATTAGTGTGATTGTTTTATAATGAAAATTTTTTTTTATTATCTTCAGTATTTTTTATCTGGGATGAAAATACATCCTTTAATTTTCGGACATTCCCAAATTAAGATTTTCTTGACACTGTGTCGGCTAAAATAGGGGGTTTAAAGGGGGGGGGTATATTAAGGGGTTTAAAAAAACCTAAATTAAAAAATTTGCATCTGCTAGAGAACTGCTACATTATCAATACTTACGAATGAAATTATCTATAGTGCTTGCTGTGTAGGGTTGGCATGTTTTTGTCACAGGCGGAAAAAAACGGTTAAAACCGTCTCGGTAAAAAAACCCTTTTGCCACTCTTTGCCAAAGTGACAAAAATAGTTTACATTCACTGGAATATACCCTAACTTTTACATTCACAGGAATATACCCTAACTTTTTAGTAATTTTTACTTGAATGTGTGTTTTTTTTTTTTTTTTTGCCTATGAATATTCAAGTGCACTCTTGAACCTACTCTCTTAGTAAAAGATTTTCGGTTAATGGTATTTATGTAGAATAAAAAGAAACGTAAATAACAATAAAATAAGTCACTAGATTTGGTTTTAAAATCTTTTCAGAGGTAATATGATATTATGCCCCCCCCCCTGTCCCCAAGATGGTTGCTGCCTGTATTAGTGATTGCAACTAAGAACAAACTAACGTAACTAAGAATGTAACTAAGAACAAACTCAAACTTTTCAGTCAGTTTTTGACAGGGAAGTCGTGCCCGATTTGCTCTTCTATCAAGACAATATAACTTTATAGAGAAACAAACTATACTTAACGTATATATTATGTCATTGCTTAAGAGCAACAGAAGGCTATCTTGAGGCCCATCATTTAAAATTTTTCCAGAGGGAGGGGAGTCACAGGGTGTATACTCACTGCAAATCACACCGAAAGGCAACCAAAACCGTGACGTTTGCTTGAAAACGCATACATTTCTCTAAGTCAGGGGAGAGGCAATTGCCTTCTCCTGACCCCCATAATGACCGACCTGGCTATCTTAACTACTGATCTGAGGCAAAAATGTATTATTGTTGTTCAATGATGATAAGAGGAAACAAATTGTTTAACTTTTACTAAACTATTGGTATGGTAATTAAAAATGGAAATAATTTCATAAAACAGTAGACTCTCATCAAATTCAATTGAATTTCCTTCAATAGAATACATTTTGTTTTTCTAAAGTTGCTTAAAAAGAAGTTTGCAGACATTTTTCTTCTGTCTATTTCAAGTTTTTTCGAGAAAAAGTAATCAAATATATTTAATTATCAAATAATATGAATTAAGTTTTTAAATTAATATTCTGATTTAACTCTCAATTGTATTATGCACAAAAGTATATTGTTTTATTGTAGGGGAATGTGGGACAAAGTGAAATGGTAAAATATCTTGATAGTTTGCATCACCACAAACGTAGCAATATTTAGCTGAGTTCCTAGACATATAATTGATTCCTTTCAACAAAAAAAATCACTCCAAAGATCAACAAAAAAAAATTATGCAAGTCATTTTCAAAATTTGATACCTTTATTGTAACATTCGTGATTTTTCAAAAATATTTCTTGTTATTATAAAATTTTAGCAATTATTATTTAAACTATTAATTGAGACCTACTGATGTTCAGTGATGTCCTTATTTTGTTTATAGTAGGCATTTTTTTATTTTAAATGTTCAATGTAATTTGTCAAGTGCGCACGGGGCAAAGTGAAATAGTTCATTTCGTTTACTTATTCATTCATTTATGAAATCACGTGCGTATTTCTTCATTTATTAGTTTGTGTACATTCTTTTACTTGATTATTCACTTATTTAGTCATTCATTAACTCATTTTCTTATTCGTTCTCTATTTTATTTACTCATTTATTTTTTCTCACATATTAATTAATTCATTTATTTGTAATATTATTTGCTTTTTTGTTAATTTTTGATTAATTATTTTTTTTTTCATTTATTTACGCATTCATTTGATGTAAATTACTATTAATCCAGGGGTGATTGTGAGTTAATGAAAAAGTACCTGAAATTTTTGAAAAGAAAATGTGGGGGGGGGGGGGGTTTTCTTAAACCAAGGCCTCTATTACTTAAGCACACCTAATTTTAGAATTATACATATATAATAATTTATTGTCTTTCATAAACAAACAAGACACATTTTTTTTAAATAGTTTCAAATAGTTTTTAGTCAAAGTATTGTGCATACATTTAATTAAATTGTAAATGAGTAATGAAGTTACTTTTGAGCTGGTGTCGTAAATTATCGCCAAACAAAATATTTTTAGGAGAAAGTAAAAGTCTAACAGAATTACTGTTTGTTTTGCGAAAATATTTATAAAGTAATGAAAATTGCATTTGTTACTGAAAATATGGAAAAGAATTTATCTAGATGCAGTACTACCTATAAATCTTCTAATCAATACAATATGACCTGAGAGTCAAAGATTTCATATTTATTAATACTGAAGTGAAATACTATTTAAAGATGTTATGTATGTGTTAAAAAACTTTAATAGTTGAAACAAAAATAAAATTTAGCCAGAGATTTGGCATTTAAGCTTTTGACATTTGACACTCTTACATGGAATTTTGATTAAAACTTTTACTTTAATGATTTAATTAAAATAAAAAGAAATGTTTCTTGCTTGCCTTTCAACAAGGAATAGCAATCATTGAAAGTGAGAAATATCTGAATCTTACAGCCGATGTAAAGAGATCGCAATTTTCAAAATTAAGGCGTTAAAAGTATAAATTTGGAATATAAAAAAATTCAAATAAACTTACTTCAGACTTATAATTAAAAGCTCTGCCATGAACATATTATTTTTACTATCCACATAATTGAAGCAAAAATAAAATTAAATCAGAGCTTCAAATTAAAAATTTTTGACACTTGAATTCTCATAAAACACAGAATTTCGCTCGAAATTTTTTAATTTATGATATTTTAATACAAATAAAAAGATATTTCATTTAATTGTCCCCTAACTAAGGGTAACAAGCATCAAAAATGAGAAAAAGGCGATTCTTAAATCGGATGCAAATCGATTGCATTTTTTAAAATAAAGACGTCAAAATCACCAAGGGTGCAAATAAAATAATTTATTAAAGTAAAAAAAATAGAATGGCATCTTAACATTTCTATTCGATGAATATTATTAATAATTATAGGTATAATCACCGAAAATTCGAAAAGCAAAAAAAAAATCCGGAGGTGGGAAGATAAACGCATATTAAAAATAGCTTATTTCCGGTATTTCTGAACATGAAAATACCAGAATCGATCATGAAAATACCGGAAATCCGGTAAAATACCAGAACACAATCACCCCTGTATTAATCGTCAAATCGAAAAATTTTCATAGCAAAATTAATTTGTTTTTCACTTTGCCCCATGATTTTTGAGATGAAAATTTCCCACATTTTTTTGAAAGTACAAAATAACTGCCAAAGAAGAAAAATAATATTTCAACGAAAGTTGTATTACAAAATACATTGTTCCTTCTTTATGTACAATATTTTTAAGAACAAATGTCCTATTTGTTCGTTTTGAAGCAGGTAAGTAAAGTTAACTATTTCACTTTGCCCTACATTTCCCTATATTTTTTGATATCCATGTATTTTTTTTTCTTAGTTTTTGTCAGTTTTTTCCATTTTTGCCGGTTTTTTCCAGTTTTTACCACTGTCTCGGCAAAATGCCCATTCCTAGTGCTGTGCTATGTGCAAAAGTGGTATCTGTAGACAAGTTCAAAATAAGAAATTGCTGTTTAAAGTGTTGCACCTCTAAATATTTGATTCAGATAATTTTAAAAACTATTTCCCTTGAAAAAATGACTGTGAAACATTGTATTCAGGAGAAATATGTCACAAAGAACCATCTGTTGGCGTTAACTTAATTTTGATAAAGAGTGCAGATACGACTTTTGTCTTAACACAGTAGTATAATGGTGTTTACTTTTTGTTTTAACTTACTTTGGAATTTTCACTGTAGGCTGAAGAATTAATATTTCACATCTGCTGGTGGTTTATTTTTTGCTTTGAATGTCTTATTTATTTTGTTTTGGTAATGTTTTGCTAGTAGTATCTATTTGTTTTGTAAATTTTAAACAAGCAATTTTTAAGTACATCTAAAATTTCTGAAAACTAATTAGAATTTTCAGCATAGTATATAATTATCATTTTACTGTACTAAAATTATATAAAGCTATTCTTAATACTTTATTTTTCAACAGTTTATGATTTAAATTTGAAAATTCTTATTCTTTTTTTATATCAATGAGTGATTATGTTGTAACATTTTTTTTTTTTTTTTGAAATTTGAACTGCTTGGTTTTCATCATGATGTATCTAACATAGCAATGTAGAAATTAATACACTGTCCAGCCTTAGTGTGTGTGTGATTTTATCGTTATACAGTCGAACCTTGTTAAAACAAACTCAAAGGGACATTTAAAATTAATTCCTCTTAACAATAGGGAGGACAGTACAACAACAAAGAGGAGGACAGTAATTAGAAATGCAGTCGTTTTAGCAGTAATTTGTTTTAAGTTTGTTCAAATAAACAAAGTTTGACAGTATTACAAATAACAGTATACTATGCTTGCTCAAATAGTGATGCTATTTCAACATGTATTGTACCAACTGGATCATATTTGTAAAATGGAAGAAGTTTGGTGTACTAAAAGTATGAGGTTAAACACAGGAGAGTAATATAACATTTGAGTTTTAAGTACGTCAAGATATTATTTTCATTTGACTTCATACTAATTAAGGTTACATTGATTTTTGTGAGAAGTTTGTTCTTAAGGCAATGCACTTTGCAAAGGTTCTGTTATGCAAAAAATAATTAAATCAGAAGTAGATTCTTAATATGTTTTTGTTTGTCTTTACATCCGCAAGCTCACTCACGTCTTTTTATATTGAAAAAGGGGGTTCTTGTCACTCCAAACATTTGTGTGCAAATTTGTGCTTTTTACTTTGTTTCTTATAAGCTTGAATTTTATAGCTATAAACATTTTCAGCAGATTCAACAGTCTAAGAATTGATTCAGTAAATTTAACATTTACTTTTGAATGTTCTGCCACATTTAAAAATTTTATTCCATACATTTTAGGAAATACAGAAATTTTTAGACTAAAATCTATTTCATCTGCTAAGGCCAAAATTTAAAATCACTTTTTTTTTCTAATTTTAAAGTATTGAAAAATAAATACAAAAAATACAATTTGAAAATCAGGTTATTAGCAGCTCATGGAGTTAAAAAATGAAAATGTTTATCAACAAAATTTTCTGGACAATTTTACTTGCTCTCATAAAGTAATTAAATTTAATAGTTTCAAAAATGTATCTAGCCCAGTGGTCGGAAGTAGCGCGCTACAAGTAGCGAAACTACTGTAGTAGCTACATTTTTTAGTAGTTTGTAGTGTAGCGCACTACTTTTAAAAAAAAGTAGAGTAGTGAGTAGCGCGATACAAAAAAATTGTAGTTTGTAGCGATTTCTGAAAACTACTTTTAAATTAAAAAAATAAATAAATAAATGAAGAAAATTTAAAAAAAAAGAGAACGAAGGAAAAAAACAAGGTTTTTCTTGTAGCGAATATTCGTAAAAATTGTAAAAAAATCTAAAAAGGATAAATTTTAGCAAAAAAAAGGAACAAAAAGGAAAAGTAACAAATAAATTCAAAGACAATTCCTATTTTTATTCCATATTCGAATGAGGTAATTTTTTAATCTAAACCACTTTTCGAATTTTTTCGGTCGATCTTCAATCGGTGTATTCTTGTTATTTATTTATTTTTTAAAAAGTAGCGAAGTAGCAACTACATTTCAAAAGTAGTGTAGCTCGCTACATTTAAAAAAAAGTAGTTGTAGCTGTAGTTAACTACATTTATCAGAAAGTAGTTGTAGTTGTAGTTCGCTACGAAAAATATGTAGTTTTTCCAACCACTGATCTAGCCATACTTGTGTATTAATAATACAAAACAGTTGCGCATCCTAGGTAACTTGTATTGCCATATTTGTTTCAAATTAAATTGTAAGAATTTATTTAGAAGATTTTATCTATAAAAGCATTTTGCGAGCCAGTTCAATTTCTAATGACATTTCAATGTGTTTTGCGATCAAAAATAATTTTGAAGAGTAAAACAAGTGTTTGCACCGTGATAGAAAAGTTATATTTGTGAAAGGTGTTCTATTTAAGAAAATTAATTATTTTCCCCTTCTTAATATGGTTTAATTTATTATACTTAACTTGGCCCTTTTTGCAAGGAGTGCTACTTAATTTAAAATTGAATATAGAACCAGAATTCTTCATCTAAAAAAATTTCTTTAAAATTCAAACTAAAACATTTAACAGTTTGTCTGAATGTTATAGTCTTTATTATTTTGTTTTATAAAAAACCTACTCATTTGCTGTCAGTCAAATTAATGTTATTCTTTTTACCCAAAATGAAACTAAATTCAAAAACAATTCTGGAAAATACTTGTAGCTTCAAATTATTATAAAATAGTGAGATATTTATACATTTTTTAAAATTACTTATATTTTGATGTCGATCTTTTAGGTGGCATGTACCAATTGGAAAAGGATGCTTCTAGCTTTAAGAAGTGCTGACAAAGATCCGTTATCTATTAGTGGTAATGAAACGCATCAAGCTACTGCTTTCACATTGCTGAGTCAATACAGCAAAGAAGAAATTAGTGATAAGTTGGAACATTACTGGAAGTTCTTTTTCGCCAGGCATCCCTACGAGAGACTTCTTTCAGCATACAGGAATAAATTAGAGGAGAGTTACGTTGATTATTTCAGAACTCGTTTCGGTACTGAAATCATAAAAAAATTTAGAACCAATCCTTCTGAAGAGTCCATTGAGAAAGGGCACGATGTAAGATTTTTGGAATTTATACAATATGTCACAAGTTTAAATGTGGAGGATTGGAAAAAAGCTTTCAATGAGCATTGGCGGCCAGTATTTGATTTGTGCTTTCCTTGCCATATTAAATATGACTTTATCGGAAAATATGAAACATTGAGTGATGATGCCACATTTATACTAAAGAAAACTGGCATATCAACCAAAGTCAAATTTCCAGAAAGGCTTCAAAGCTATAAAAAGCAACCAACAGGGGACTTAATGCAATTGTACTACAGAAATATATCGACTAATTTACACAGAAAGCTCTTTGAAGTGTATAAAGAGGATTTTGCATTATTTGAATATGAGTCTCCATATTTATAACTAAAAAGCATACTATGTATGCTGAACCAATTCTTTTCTACTTAAAATCAACTTGACAAATTAAGTTGTACCTTTTTATATGAATTTAACGCACTTCTGACAATGATGTTGTAAATTGTATTTCTAATCTTTTTTTGATACATATTTTTGATTTCATACATTTTTGTTTCGATTTACAGTCAAAAGTTTGTCTGTTACAATTTTTATCATTTTTCCTATGCAGCTATGAACACTTGCATTTCAAGTTGTAACGCCATTTATTAACTGCCATATTGCTTGTGTCAGTTTTCATTGAAAGCAAAGTATCCATATGTTGAAACCATTTTTGTTATGATAAATGAAGCTTTTAATGTAGCATGTGTGAGCGTGTGAAATCATATTTTTATACAAACTTTTATGTACCAAGAGTTTATATTAAACTCTTGTTGTTTAATGTGTCTAATTATTTGTGTTCATATATCATCGCTTAAAAACAACAGTGTGACTTCTAATCTCAGGATGTTCAATACTGTGGCTATGAGGCTACGATAGAGACACAGTGTTACAGTTAAAAAAATGTTTGGAAAAACTCAACTCGCCATTTTAAAGGATCGATTTTTAAATTTTTTTTCGAAAGTAATTTATATTAAACTAGATGCGTGGCCGGCCCGGCTCTGCCCGGTATACCTTGAGAATAAAATTTATGTCAAGTAATGCGTGTCTATAAAAGTCCCAATTAGATTAAAGTCGACATTTTGCGCATTGCGAAAAATGAATCAATCGCCAAAAAAGTTTTAAATCCCCGCTACAGAAAAAGCAAAAGCAAGAATTTTGTTTATATTCAAGAAAAAAAATGGCATCACCTTTTTCTCATTAATAATTTCACGCTCGTGCAGACGATTTTTATAAATGCAATTTAATGGATATTCTCAAATGCCCATATCTTTCTTCAGGGTGGAGATATCGATTAGTGATTTTGGAAACCTTCGGAAGGAAACTTTCCTAACAGGTATTTTTGCGTTCTTTCGAATGAGACCAAGATCGGGGAAGATCCGATAAGTATTTCGCTAGATAAAGCCATTTTGAAGTCCTTTATTTGAAATTCGAACGGATCGGTACTTTTTTCCCACTCAAAAACCACACTATGATCCTTCCCGGGTGCCCAAGTATCTCCCTGCCAAATTTCATCTATATCCGACGTAAACTGTGGATTTGTATTAGGTACACACATATATACATATTCATTTTATTTATATGGATTTATATTATTTTTACAGTCACAAACCAAATATTTTAGGTAACGTAGAACTACATTTCTTTCTGGTTAGCATAAAACAGCAATGTGTTTCTAACTCTAAAATATGAAAGATTTTTGCACAGATCTTATTTAGGAAATATGGTTAAATCCTCTAATGGATTTGAGTTCAAAACTAAATTTTATGTTAAAACTCAAAGCATGTATAAATGTAATAAAATAGTTATTGATTGTAAGATCAAGTGTACAGATAAAACAGCAACTTTTGTTGAAATTTAATTTAATACAAATATGTTCAGCATAAATATATATCTTTGTAAATATCACTTAACTCATAACCACATATGAAATTATGAGTTAACATCAAGGAAATGCAATAATATTTATGTATATCATTGCAAGTGAACAGTGCATTCAGTCTTGAGGATAGAGAGCTTTCAACCACGGCCTTGGAATATATTGAACTCCATCAAAATTTTCAAAATATTCTTCAATTAGAGGATGAAGAATCTGAAAAAAAAAGTGACTTATGAGACCAGAAATAATGTCTTTAGAACAAAAATGCATTAAAAAAGTGCCATAAAATTTTTAAGTTCAAATGCAGAATAAATTTCACTTTTTTTGCCTTGTTTAAATCCGAATAAAAAAATTCCTATGTATTTAAATTATAGCTACTTAAAAAAATTTTAATAATATTTTCAAATTTTAAATGAAATATGTCACTGAAAAAGTTTTTTTCTGTGGGTTTCTCATGTATTTAATGGGGAATGACTTATATGATGCTAATATAAATAATAGGTATTTTGAAAGCTTTAAAGAAAATTTACAATATCTTTTTTTTTTCAAACAGAGTACGTAAAACATTAAAGTCTAACAACTAACAACTCTTTTCATAATTTTGTAATTTTCATTTCTTTATAGATATAATAAAAACTAAAACTGTCTTAATACATCGACTGCCAAGTTATAAAAAATTCATAGCATATAAGCTGGGCTAAAAACTGTGTACCTCTTGTTGTTTTTGTCTTGTGCCAGGTAGACCGGCAATTTAGGGTACGCTGCTTCCCTTTTTCAATTGTAGCGTAATTTGGCGTGAATTCCAACTTCCAATGTACACATGCCATAAGGACCCATTTATAAAGTAGGCAATCATACACAGCATAACAACACATTAGCACAAGGAAAGAGAGGAGAGAGAAAGTACAGCCATGCCCGACCCAGGATTTGAACCCGGAACCTTCCAATCAGTTTAAATTTTCCTGACCTCTATATAAGGAAGCGAGCAATGGTGTACTTGTCAGCCAGTTTTTTTTTAGTAGTACCTCCTCAGAAGTTAAATATCCATATTAATGTCAGTGTACTACCCATAAATTCAAATCTATCGCCTAAGAGCAAACAAAGTCCATTCTGTCAGCTAAAATGACATGCTACAAATTATCTTGTAGGAATTATCTACCAATTATCTTGACAAATGTGACTTTTAAAGTCACATTTGTCCATAATTGAAATAATTTTAGTATTATATTCACACACATGTGGACATAAAAATTAAGTTAAATCTAACGTATGATTGATTGCATACTAAATTTCCTATTAGCAGAGAAAAATAAAACCATAAAATTAACTGCAAAAAGTAATTAAATAGGGTTTTGTATTCTCTATCTCTCTTTATATTGCCATAATAAGAAAGAAAGCCTTATCTTTAGGGCTTATTTTAAATAATAAAATTAATTTTCCTTTTTTGAATTCTGCCAAAAATATGAAGTTATGCAAATTTAGGGAAAAGGTAATGTAATTGCACTAAGAAATGATCTTCAATTAAAAACCTCCTAACTTATATCAGGCATCTGCATGTTAAATGCTGCTCTTCAAATCATTTTTATTGATTCCTTAAAAATTCCTAATATTTATTTTCTATGAAAATTTTTTTGCAGTGATCACAATATATTTTTTATCAAACTCACTAAATTGTTTCCACAATGATTACTAGATAATTTAATTTATGACTAGAAGGCACATTTAAATTTTATATTTTCTCTTTCTTGTGTCATTTTTTTATGATGAACTTACATGCAAGCATGCAACACATATGAAAACTTACCCTGGTGTTTGAAACTATTTCTATGTTTTCTTCTGGAACATACCCAATTTGTGGTATCAGTTTATCTCTGGTATCAACCAAAATAGAATAATTTGGCATATTTCTCCAGTTCTGAAAGTATTTTTAAGGAAGGTTTTGAAACATTTTTTTAACAAAATTAATTTAACATGAATCCTTTAAAATCAAAATGGTGTAGGTCAATAAACACTGTTTTGAGATAAAGACTTTTGGCTGTCAGGGTCAGGTTTCACCGACTGCATAACATTGCACTTGGGGGTTTCTTAGTAATACTGTATTAAATGTACAGCAAAATCCTGATTATCCGCATGTCATTTCACACTTTTTTTAACAGTGAAAAGGTGTTGATTTACTGAATGTAGAAAAATGCAAACTTTACGAGTGCAAAATCTACTTTTAGACTAGATAATACATTGCTTTGTGACAAGATGTTAAAAGAATTCAATCACAAATTCAGAAGAAGAGGTTTAAAATGAAAAAAACCAAAAACAACTAACTGACTTTTTAGCAAAATTTTAATTATGTACTAATGTCATAGTTATCAATATTTTTGAAACTTGAATGTTTTAAAAACTTTTTATGAGGATGTTATTGTTTATTTTTAGCTTTTACATATATTTTTCATGTTCAATGTTATCGTTTTCAGAAAAAAAATCAATGTATGAGTGTTATTGACATTTTTACCTATTGTATGCACTAATATTGTTTTTTACCCATTATTTGGATCGTCCGCTGTTAGAGTGTGATTCCATACTGCAGATAACCAGGAGTTTACTGTAAATAGTTATGAATATCCAAAAGTCATTACTAGCGTGGACCACAATTTTTCAAGAAGTGGACTCTGCTTTTAAAACGCTTTTCTCTAAAAAATGTGCAGAGGTAGCCGAAATAGTTACCTTATGTTCTTCCCCATGCATAATATCCAGCCACTTTTTTGGAGCCTGAAATAATAAAATAGATAGATAAAACATCAGCAAACTCTTAAGATAAATCATACAAACATTTACTCTAACTTTAATCATACCGAAGAGTTAATCAAATTATAGTTGCATCTTATATTTAAGAAGATGAAGGCATTAACATAAAGCTATTGCCTGGTTACCAGATTAAAATTATTGGATTTACTTCAAAATAATGTTTAGTGTTTAACACAGGTTTTTTTAAGAAGAATGCTGCCCACTGCCTCTTTTAAGTTAATGTTCAATACTCCCCCCTTGTCCATTTGTAATTTTAACAAAATTTTATCACAAAAGCAAACTTTTTTCAAGACCTAAAATTACTTAAGCTTGGTTTCGAAACACAACTCCCTTGCTTCACTTTTCCATTGGAATCTGATTTGAATATAAATCTAAATGTTTTAGCATACTTTTAAAACTAAACATCAAAAAACTTTCTATTTGGAAAACAATAATTCATATCAAAAAATACTTGGGCTTTCAATGCATTTAATATATCAAAAAGTAAGAAAAGCACTTGTCGTAGTACCTCATTTCTATTAAACAGTGCTTTTGTCAGAAAACGATCTGCCCTTTTTAGATGCAAGGTCGTGCCTAAGGGGAAGATTTTAGGGGTTAACCCCCCCCCCCCCCCCCCCACACACACATTGAAATAACTGAATTTTTAAAAATATACTTTGAGTTAAACTTTAGATTTAATGCAGTAATAGTGTTTGTTGTTTCTACAGTTTTCAATGGATAGTTAAAAATTACTAAAATAAAAGATGTTAATGGGTTGAATGTTTGTACAGTTCTTCCAAGAAGATAGAACCAGATATTATTGTTTTAAGTTATTTAAGCCTGTGGCTAACCTAGGAATTACAAAAAAAAACTTCATTAGGATCTCAGGTATTTAGAATAGTTTGAAATCAGCAGGTTTTTTTTTTTTTTTTTGCATTAAAGTAAACAGTCCTAAGGGAGCTTTTGACCTTTATTCTGGATTGATAAATTCATGAGAGCCAGCCTAGGTATGTAGAAACTGTTTTGGTCTCATCCCTTTTGTATGTATATTAAGTACAATCCTTAGAAACGAATAAAAAATCATGAAAGAATTTATTTTAGATCAGAGTAAAATCTATTTAAAAACATGAACAAACCTACGAGTTCTTGTGGATGAAATACACTAAGAAATTTAATTTCATTTTAAGAAGTTTAATTTTATTGCCAAAAAACGGACAGCCATTATGATAGGATTTGACAGCTTAATATTTGTTAAATTTTAAAATTCTATATTAAAAAATTTATGCTAATTTTATGGTCATTCACATTTTTTTTCTTTTTTTTGAGAAGTCAAGTTCTAAATAATAAAAATGACACAAAACATAAGATAAGACAAAAAACAAAAACTTGAAAATGATTCACAATACTAATGAGAAAGTACCTTAGCAGTTTCGTCCCATCCAACAATGACACCTCTGTACTTCCATACTTTATGTACAATAACTTGTCCAACACGAAATTTTATGTCGGGTGATCTTTCAGTTCTGGGCTCTGGAGACACTAAATAACAAGTTAGAGGCTTTAATATAAAGTTAAAGGGGCAACAGAAAAAAACTAGGCATATTAAAAGTTTTGAATGCATTTCTTTTAGCCACCATACAAAATATTAAATATTGTTAAAAAACAATCCAAATAATAATCATGGCAGTCAAATATTTAGTTACAGCTTGAGATGAAAAAGATGTGTTGCCTGGAAACAAAAATATTTATTATATAATATAAAATATAATTATATAATATAATCTAATTTAAAATATTTGCAAAAAAAGTATCCTGAAAAACAACTATTGTGCCTCCAATGAACAGGAAGAGGCACTTTGCCTCCTTCAGTTTTGGAAATTTTTACGCCTCCTTGTGGAAAAAGGTCACATGCACAGAACTTAAAAGAGACTAGGCGTTAGATTCCGTCATTTTCCGCGCAGTTCTGCCATATCTCATAGATGGCAGCACGAGTGAATTCCAAAATTTTTAAATGGGATTTTTACAGAATTTACGAAAAGAATATAGATTGACATTGTGTATGAACTATTTCTGGAATACAAAAGTGGTCAATTAAAAAACAAGGCTCCTGACAAGTTAGTTTCGAGATTTTTAAAAGTAATAACACAAATAACGGGATTAAGGAAATTGAAGGATTAAGGAGATTAAGGAAATTGAAAACTAACTTCAAAACAACGTTTTGAAAATGGATGAAAATTTTTGAACTTGGTTTTTACTTATTCACTTATTTTTTCGGCACACAAAGAAAATACATGCATACATAGAAACAAAAGGAATTTTAGTTTATATTGTTCATAAGAATACTGACACATAAACAAATTAATTTTTATTTTTTTTAAGGTGATTGCGAAATCAACGACAAAAATATGGATTGAAACTCTGTTGTAACTGTTTTTCGAACACGAAAGGGGTCAAATTCATAAATAAATCTTTTAATGTTCATTGCTTTTCCTGAGAGGAGAGGGCAGGATTAAAACTATTAAAATTTGATAACACTACAAGTTAGATCTGAGATTTTAATTAGAAATTACACAAATAACTTTTAAAAATATGACATAAAATTGTAAAGATAATTTTTGGACTTCAAAATGGGTGTAATTAATGAAATAACACTTCAGATCCAAATTTTGCTGTTTTCAGCGGTAAGGGAGACTAGGCGTTAGATTTTTCTAATTAAAATCTCAAATCTAACTTGTAGTGTTATCAAATTTTAATAGTTTTAATCCTGCCCTCTCCTCTCAGGAAAAGCAATGAACATTAAAAGGTTTATTTATGAATTTGACCCCTTTCGTGTTCGAAAAACAGTTACAACAGAGTTTCACTCCATATTTTTGTCGTTGATTTCGCAATCACCTTAAAAAAAATAAAAATTAATTTGTTTATGTGTCACTATTCTTATGAACAATATAAACTGAAATTCCTTTTGTTTTTATGTATGCATGTATTTTCTTTGTGTGCCGAAAAAATAAGTGAATAAGTAAAAACCAAGTTCAAAAATTTTCATCCATTTTCAAAACGTTGTTTTGAAGTTAGTTTTCAATTTCCTTAATCCTTAATCCCGTTATTTGTGTTATTACTTTTAAAAATCTCGAAACTAACTTGTCAGGAGCCTTGTTTTTTAATTGACCACTTTTGTATTCCAGAAATAGTTCATACACAATGTCAATCTATATTCTTTTCGTAAATTCTGTAAAAATCCCATTTAAAAATTTTGGAATTCACTGGTGCTGCCATCTATGAGATATGGCAGAACTACGCGGAAAATGACGGAATCTAACGCCTAGTTTAAAAGAGTTGCCTGCAAAAATCAAGATCCCAAGTGTTATTTTTTATCTTTCGGCAGCATTTTAACAAATATAGGCATTTAGGATATAAACTTGATCATTAGATGTGTTAGAGGGGTGCCTTTTGCATTGATTTATTTATTTTACCTGATTAAAATAATTAGTTGTTTGGAAATCCTAACCATTTTTAGGTGTGGCTGTTGAACATTGATGGCCATAAAATGACGAAATACATTTTTAAAGTAAGAACAGAGGGACAGCTCTCCCAACTGAAAATGCCCATACTTTTTCAATGAAAATATTAACCGAATAAAAAAAACAGCAATTTTATAACTTTCCAAAAAAAAAGTTTCTTGTCTGTATACTGCAGATGGACAACTACATGAATAGGACCTAGAATTCTTATTATTAGAAAATATTCATCTACTTTGATATTTTTTAAATTCCATAATACATACTAAATATTAATTACAGCTCTGCTCATGACTGCTTGCATTTTTTTACAATATTTATTTCATAAATGCCATTTGAATTAAATTCATTAACTGAACAAACACATCTTACTTACAGGCAAAATACCCTTCCTTTTGTTTATATGCCATAACTTCAACAGCAATAGATTCTCCATGGTCATCATATTTAGAGTCTTCCCAGAAAGTTGGAAAAAAACTATATTTCTCCAGAAGCCGAAAGACCAATTTTTTCCAGGCACTTAGGGATAAGTACTTTTCTTGGAACTGTATAGCATGATTGATAAGCCTGAAAATAATTTATCTCAATTACGAAGTATAAATTGAACATGAAAATTAGTACTTGATTTTTTTTTCTGTCGCATACAATAGTGAAGCCTGTAGTGAATCTAAAGCAAAATAGTTTTAACTTTAAATTACCACTGTTTCTAAGAGAAAATCAAAACAAACTGAAATTTGAAAATGTTCATGACATGAATATTGGATATCACTCTTCAGAAATAAAGCATGCGAAAAAAAAAAAACATACCGATTGATTGCGTAGGATCTACTTGATTCGCTAAAGCCCCATTTTTGGACTAAAAAATATTGCACTGGAACACAAGAGAACAAAACTATTGCAACTAATACATCGGATATAGTAATCGTCATCTATACACCTTTGTATTCTCTACAAAGAACATATTATTTAAATTCTACAACAAAAAAATTAAATGAAACATTCCGTATGTTTCTAGCGTCCTACGATATTCGCACGTCATTGTTTTGATTTGAACAGTGACAAGTGACAGTCTTGAATGTTCTCGAAAAAACATTTCGCGGTACAACCTTCTTAATTAATTTAAAAACTTACAAAAATGCTAAGCAGGAACATCATTTTCCACATAAAAGTTTTTGAGAGGGAAAATTGTTCCTGAAAAAGACAAAATTTAGCCAATATTTCTGCTCTAAACCTTTTACTTTTTTCGTTGGCATTACTGTGAACCATAACATTGAAAGCGAAGTCTGCTGTTCAGGAAAAACGTGGGTTTTGAATTGAATAATATCTTATATAAGAAACCTAGCGAAATAGTTTCGCTTGAGGCTGTTTTGTCCACTTCATAATGCCCGAGGAAAAAGAGCAAAAGAAATTGAAGCCCTGTTGTGCTTGTCCGGAAACTAGAAAAGCAAGAGATGCATGGTAAGCAATCAAGTTTTAATTTTCTTTTTTGTTTCGCACCGTTATTCCTTCAAAGCATAAAGTATAATAATGAGACGTAACTTGTATGTTTTTATTGCAAAGTTGCAGAGAGAAATTGTAATTACACAAGTGCAACCTTCACTAGAACTCCCTATTGCATAACAAACCACTACATCAGTTTTTCTTAACTTTTTTGAGTCGCGGACTGGGAGTACCCAATGAAAAAAAGTTCGCGAACCGATGAGGTTTCTATCTTTTCTTGTGTGCAAAAAATCCTTTCAACTCCCGGTCAGGACCGTTTAAAACCTGTGCAAAAAGTTTGCAAGATTTCGTTCTTTTTCTTTTTTTTTCATAATAATTGAAACTTTACTTGGTATTTTAGAACTGTCATAAAAGAATATTCAAGTGCAAAAGTAACTAATTTCTGCGAAAAATACGCATAGTTTATTAAACATTTATACAAAATTATTGACCAAATGGGGCGCGGCAGCGGTGAATTATGTTATCTTATTTTGCATGTTAGGAATTTTCAAAATGTGAACTAGCAAAATTCCCTGAGGACCAGTCAGATTTTTTCGTGGACTGGATGTCATGGAGAATCACTGCACTACATTATCTGCATTGAAGTTAATTTTTTTAAGTATTTTTTTTCTTCCTTCGAAGGCATGAATTTATTGTATTATGATGCAGTCATTAAGCTGTAGTCTGCAACAAAAAAAAAAAAAAAAATCAATGAACCAAGAAAGGGTTGCAAAATGAAATGAAAGGGTATAGCCAGTTAAAATGGGAACTCTGCCCTTGCAGCTTATTCCACTTTCACTTGGGGGATCATTTTGATGTCTAATAGAAAAAAATGTGCAGCTCTTTATTTGAAACCAAATTGGAGTTTTCAAAAAAATCTGTTTTTTCGATTTTGTTTTCACAGTAAACCGAAAATAGTTAATAGTGATTTTTTCTCTAATTTTTAGGAGTATAATATGCGTGAAAAAATATTATGGTTGCAATTTTTAAAAGAAAAGTTGATTTTTGACGGCGGAATTTTTTTTTCAATGCTTTTCTTGAGATCGCCACGCATCAAATTTTGTCAGAAAATGTCTTTTATACTCCTCTACACTCATGAATTTTTGATGTGGTGGAACAGTACGAAAAAATAAAAAAGTGTTTTTCTTTTTTTCTAATTTTGCGTTCAAACAAAATTTTCCTCTGAACAACTTGAACTAAGTCAGTAAAAAAATCATCTGCTGAGTTATTTATTCAATAATTTATTTTAAAAGGTTTTTTGCTACTGACGATCAATAAAATCAAAAGAATATGTCTATCGGACATTGAAGGGGAACGATGCAACAAGATAGATTTAAAACACTGCACCCTCTTTTTGAAAAATTCCTATGAGCACCACTGTTTACCTCACATGTATTTTTTTGAAAATATTTGTGGTTACTAATATGGTATCCTTCTGCCCCCTTCCCCAACAACAATTCCATGTTGGGATATTAGACGCGTTCGTATGTTACTGTGTTCTCAAGAAATCAATTCTACTTTCGATTTTGGTTGCTTACAATTCTGCTTGTTACAATAATTTTCGTTCTTTCTTTTTTTTATCTTGCCAACTCGCATGTTCCTCATCTTGTTGCTTTTCTTTTCGATGGATGGAAAAATCTTAAAGAAAAAGTATAGATTTCTTGTATTAAACTGCTTGAGAAATCCGCGCACCGAGAGTGAGTGTACTCTAAAAATTCTCTCTACATTCTTCTCTATTTTTGCAACATTAATCAAACTAGCTTCTACAAAAACACACTACACTAACTACCAAATGTTTTTATTTATGCTTATATCGCCATCCCCTAGAATTCGTCGAAATGTCACCTTATTCCATTATTGTTTTTATTTTCAAGAATAGTTTCAGAAATTCCGCAAAATGCAATTTTTTATCGGTGAAGCTGAAAAGATAATTCCGTCCCCCCTCCCCTCGCTTCAAAAAACTATTTAGAAACAAATAAATAAATTTTAACAAGTTAAAATAAGACAAATTTTTAAATAAATATTGAAACGTTACTTAATGACTCCCTTAAATTTCAAAGGAAATAAAGAATTCGGTTTGAAGATCTAATGTCACATAAGCGTAACGTGGTTCAAAATTTTTCCAGCAAAAAAAAAGGAGAAGGAAGGAAATAATGGACCCCCCGCTCCCCTCCATCATCCTAAGTACTTAGCGCTCACAGTCTGTTTCCGTCGTGAGGAAACAAGTCGGGTGAAAAACTGGTTTTAGAATAGAACAGAACCCCTCTGCTCATGTACAACCGCAAAGAAGACCCCGATCGACTGGTCACTTTAAATTTATGGCCGTCCATTCAAGAACGCAATGATCGACGCTATCTATCATGAAGTCAGACCAATTAGCAGTGCGAAAAATTCGAGTTAAACCCTCCCAGATACACCCACTGTGTTGCCACCGATTTCGTGTTTTTGCCGTCTCAGAATTTGGGCAGAGGTATCGAAGAGCTTTAAGTCGGATGTCTGTGCATCCAAAAGCTCACAATTTGTTTTGCATTGAAAAAGGCATTCCTTGTAACGTTGAAACTCGTGTCTGCAGAACCCCTGCTTGTTTGTGCTTCTTTAACGTTGTATTTTACTCATTTGAGAATTCGAGAATTCCCAGTTTTGAATTTTATCTGTGCCTTTAAGTCATTTTGTGTACAATTTTATGAACCAAAAAAAAATATATCTTGTTGTGTTAAAATAAATATTTTTTATACATAAAATACTAAAAAAGGCAAGTAAATTAATAACTTAAAGAACTGAAAAAACATGCTTTTGCAGCAACTTGAACAAAAAAGTAGAAAGTAATATTTTAAGGTAACGTATGTTTAGCAGTGAGTTCATGTTCCACAGCTAACGTATTTTTTGAATTAGCTTAAAATGATGAAATTAAACAGCTGACCAAACAAATTACTTAGATGTAAAAAAAAAAAAAAGCGTGATGGAAGCTTGATACTAGATTTCTTTTTCTGATAGTTAACATTTTGCAATGATGCAGAATCTTTGTCAAAATGTAAATAGAAAGCACCCCAAGCTTTCTTTTTTTATTTATTCGGTCAGTTATTCCATTTCTATATTTTTAAGCTACAGTATAACCTCGATTTAACGATGGCCTAGGGACTGTAAAAAATTATCGTTAAGTCGAGGATATCGTTAAATAGGGAAAGCATACATATAATTTAAACGGATTAAACTTGAAAATTAAGTGAACTAAGTAAATGCATACAGAAGTATACAATCTTTTACTTGTTTCACTTTTTTCGACTTCATTTTTTTCGATTGATCGCTCTCCTCTCATAGTAGAGGGGCTATGGTCCAAAATATAGCCGGAAACTGCATTTTGTGATAAAAGCATGAAAGTTGGTATGAATGTAGACAATGTATTTATAAACATTTTTAGAAGGGGAGCCATTCCGAAATCTCCACCCAAACCCCTCCGGCGGCCATTTTTGGTCAAATATTCCGAAATTGCTTTTCTTATTTCTTTTTCAAAAAACACCTTTTTTATCGCCTTATTAGAGTTCAATTATGTTAAAAAAAGTTTAGAAAGCCGTCAAAATAGCTTAAAATTGATTAATTTTAATAGTACTCATTAAAAATTCGTTTTTTTCTAAAAAAAACTGAAATTGATCAAAATCTTCCAAATTGTTTTCAGGGGCCGGTTTAAGGGTGTCCAACCATGTATTTGAAAGCACTATATTAAAGAAAAACAATCGAGTTGCATTAAAGTCCTAGAGTCCCAGCAATCCGAACCCCGAAAATCCGAAACTTTGGAAAACCCGAGAGTATTTTTTAAAACTTACTCATAAAAATGTATTGCAAAACCGAAAATAAAAACAAAAATAAAAAATCATATGCAAAGCTAGTACTTTTTCAAAACTTAAAAAAAAACGTTTGAATTGTTACTTAAGAATGAATATTTATATTTGATTAATTAAAATAAAACCAGTTTTCTTTATGGATGAAAGAAGTAATAAAAAAACTTCAAACATTTTGAAAAAAAAATACGCAATGTTATGGAAATTTCACTCACATTCAGCAGGATTATAAGTTACGCTTGCACTTATGAAATAGGGGGTAGGGGAGGCGCGATCATATTTTTATGCAACTGCGAAATTCTAAAGAAAAAGCTTTAAAACAAATTTCAAGTTTTTTCTCATTAAACAATTTGAGGAGTTTGTTCTCTAATTCTAAAAGATGAGAGAAGAAAAAAATAATTGCTGTAATAAAAAGTTTAGTGTTGTGTTAATAAAGCAACATCTCCATTACTTATCATATTGTTCTGTTATTAAAAGGTAACCCTTTATAACAAAAGAAACAACTGAATTTCAATATAAATCTGAGCAAGTAATTATATACAATGATTATGTATAATGACTATATACAAGCTGATTTTACGTATTTAAACTTACTAATAATTTACATAGATATACAACATTTTCCATTGCAGAATTTACACATTGGTGCACACAGTCCATTTTTGAAGCACCAACAAGTTTTTGAGAGAAGTTTGTTTTGCACTTGCATGACGTAAATTCGCTTAAGACATTTCACCTCTTTCAAGAATTCATTTGTTAATTTAGTTTCTATGAGAAGCATTTCTGACTAATTTAATCCATCAAAATTAGATTATGGCGGTTCCTTCACTGAAAGATATACTGGATTTACAAATAATGATACCTGATGTGGTGAGCGACCTTTTTAGAGGATGATATTTCGGGAAATATAAGAAGAATTTTCGAGCCTTGCTGCTGAAATGGCACATGCTGAAACATAGAAATGCTTGTTCTATGGAAAGAGTCCTTGTTTGTTGTACTCTTAGAGTTATAATAAAAATTATCGTGCGCGGCTGGTGTAAAAACAAAGATCCTGAAATGTAAGGGAAATGTAGTTTTATATTTATCAATTTTTTTAACTGATGCTTTGCAGAGTCCAGTAGAAATCTTTTGAATTGGGTAAGAAATAAAAAGTTCCAAAATATGCATTATTTCAACAAGACTTTTTCTTCTAGTCTGTTCGTGTACTTTCATGGCCAAATAAACAGGTATTGGTTGTTACTTGTCCACTTGATGCTTGATAGTTTGCTTTGTTAATTTGTTTGAAGTATCTCCATATATTATTTCTCTAAGCCGAATCCTATACCTGGTCGAAACTCGCTCATTTCTTTATCGAATTGCAAGAAAATTTATGATTTTGAAGCTTATCCCGCGGGCTATTGACGAAAATTAGACCCACCCTCTAAAAAGTGTTGGTTCGTTTTTTATTCGAACTTCAATTTTTGGGCACAAAATTGACTCTATCTAGCGAAATAATTGTCGTATCGTCTCCATTTTGATTTCATTCGAAAGATTTAAAAAAAATGCGTTCTTTAGAACGTTTCTGCGCTAGCGCCGCGTAACGAGAATCTCGAAAATCCACGTTTAAGCGACTTATAAGCGATTGAAGTTTGAAAAGGTTAAATTTTTTACTCAACTGTTAAAATCATTACATTGTTGTTCAAATCAATTTTAAATGCGACATTTCAAGCCAAGGCTTAGCTCGGTAAACCTTAATTGTAACTTTTATTGTTTCAAAATACTATGGTAGTTTTGCGATAACGTTAGTATTTAGTTTAGTAGTAGCCTTGGGTATTTGATTTTAATATAGGGTATCACTTTTGTAGTAGTTGTAAAAGTGAACGTGTCTTTGATCTTTTTGAAAAGTTGTCAGAACGACGGCAGTAGATGGCGATGTTGTGCAAATGAAGCCAATAAAAATTGTCGTATTAAATTTTAAGTTTAGAGTTTTTTTTTTGCGGAATTCTGCACGGGTCACCTAGTATATATATATGCATATTAAATACTATCAACTGACAAATTGCAAGTAATGGTTGAGAAGGAAGACCATCAATATTGCAAGTACCATATAACAAGTTATTTAAAAGGACGGAAGAAGAGGATCAACAGCTTCTTGCTGACTCTTCAAATTCGCCTTCGTCGCTGACAGTTGACTCTCAAATGCGTGTCCTAGTGGAATTCTCTATCATGTCACTTGCGACAGCATCTTCGAAACTGCTAGTACTGGAGACACATATTGATTCACTTACCTTTACAAACATATTCAAGACCTGATTTCTCTGCACGCATATGTCCATGTCCAAAGTGTGATAATATCTTTGCTCTAAGCCCGGCATTGTCAGCATCATTAGCAGATATATTTTCGATTGATAAATTATGTTGCAGCATAAGTTTTCTATTCCTTCAGAATAATATTTTAGTAGAACGAATATTCTGAAAATGGGATACTTATCGCCTTTGTTAACTATAAGATTTTGCAAGTAAGAAATTACTCGATGTAGGGCAATTAATTCAATTCGTGAATAAATATTTTCCTCAGAAGAATCATTTGCTGTCCTTCATGAGTGATAAAGTTTTACAAGTAAAGTTTTACGAATGCAAGTACGGTGGTACTTGCATTCTTGAGCTATTATGTCAGCTTGCGCCAACTCAACAGTGAGCGTACTGTCTGCTTTTACCAACACGCAATTTCATATTTTCTGTCAACTGATTTCGTCAGAACTAGATGTAGCTCCTGTATATTTTAACCAGGCTTATAAAAAAAGAAACACAAATGTGGAAAGGATGAAGTGCATTTCTTTCTCTTCTGCTGAACTGAAACCTCTTCTTCAAAATGTTTACTCATGTGGCACTCTTCAAAGTTTTCCTTTCTTTTTCTTTCTTCAGCTCTTTTGACTTTTGTACTGTTATACCTCAAGCTACAAGATTTATGCCACTTATCCGTCTTTTCAATAAATGTTTCCGACACAAATAATTTTTCGAATTGAAATCTACGTATATTTACAAAATCTGATAATTTGCCTAATTTGTTGCCTGTTTTGACAGATTTTCGAACATCGTTTCATAACCTCGGTACAAGACTGATACATTTAAAGTTGCTGCAGGGCTCAATAGATTTTTTTGGAGTTAATTTCGAACAGAAAATAAATTTAATCCAGTAAATATCTGTTGTAATAATTTTGGTAAAAACAACATTTCCTGGAGTTGTTTTTACCAAACACAACCCCAGGTTGCCATTTAAACTTTTGAACCATTAAAGTTTTAGTCATGCCATTTAAATTTTTAACCATTGAAGGTTACCATTTAAACTTTAACACTTAAACAAAATTAAAATAAATGCATTTAAAACAATACTTTTGAACATGTGAAACCATAAGACTATGAGAAACCGTAACTTGTAAAAATATGAGCATCTCTCCTAATCTCGATCCATATAAATAGCATTTACGGGAACATATGAACAATGACACATGTTACCAATGATAAACACACAGGAAAATATTCGTATGAGAATGAACTAAAATATTTGAAGGAAAAAAAAATCAACAACGGCAACAGTAATAAAAATTAGAGGAAATATAAATTTAAAACTAAAACTTTAAAATTTCTGAAATTGAAACTTTAAATTTTATTTTGGTAGAATCATGCTATCTTGACATTAACATTTCCCTCAAGTTCTTATGCTTTTGTACCCTTGGGGAACATTTTCGATGATGTGTGATTAGTCATAAAAATCAGAGGTATCATGACCGGATAATTGGACAGTTCGGTCAATTGGGATCCGGATAACCGGCACCCTACTTTGTTTTAACATTTATTTAATGTATATTTATATTCTTAAACCATTAATGGGGGGGAGGGAATTCACTTCTACGAATTTATTCTTAAAAAATGTCCATTTGCCAAAAAAAGCATTTTTGGGTGGTTATTTTTAAAATTAGACTCTAAGTGGAGCTTTAAACGATAAAAAATACAATAAACGCCTATGTAATGACATAGCCAATGATTTAAGAAGAAAATAATAATAATAATTACAAAAAAGCGCTATTTCTAGTTTTGGACCAAAAATGGCCGCTAAGAGGGGTTTGGGGTTGATTTCCGATTGACTCCCCTTCTAAAAATGTTTTTTTATACATTGTCTACAAACCTACCAAGTTTCATGATTTTATCACAAAATGCAGTTTCTTTTCCCATAGCCCCCCTACTATCAATGCGCAAGAAATATTGTTTGGAATGCTATAGAAGTTTGGAAGTTACGGAGGAATGAATCTTCTTACTATTGGGACATGAGGTCTAATGCTTTTGCTCGTAAAATAGTTAGAAAACAAACTTTTTTTAAACATATATTACTGTATTTTTGATGAGAGATAATTTGGCCACACCCGATATCATCGTTAAATCGAGGAAAGCTATCGTTAAATTGATGAAATTTTAACATTAAATTCAAGGCATATGAATCGGGACCAGTGAAATGTATCGTTAAATTGAGGAAATCGTTAAATTGAGGAAATCGTTAAATCGGGTATCGTTAAATCGAAGTTATACTATAATTCAAAAAAAGAAAAAAAAAAGATACACTTGGCTGTGGGACATCCTCTTGCTGTTGAACATATTTTACATTAAAATATTATTAGTTTACTTTTGAGTTCATATTGCTACAAAAGCGTGTTTTTTTTTTTTTTTTTTAAGTTTTTTTAAACTGTTAATTTATTTGAGTTACAATAAAAGATCTCAAATGTTTGCCGTCCCAAACAGGGCAGACAAGAAGGTATGTTAGCCTAGTCAGAAACTAGAGGCCCCAGCCCGCCATTAGAGGTAGACCTAGATAAACACTGTCTGTGCAAACTCAAATGACTGAATTGGTGAGAGCAAAATCATCAGTCACAGAAATTCGAAAATTCGTTTTTTATGGAAACGAGCTGTGGGAGGCAAGATACATGTTGATATCGAAAATCACATCATTCAGGTTACTACAGGGCTCGAAAATTATATTGCCCCACATGCCCAGGGCATGTAAAATTTCTGGTCGGGCATGAATCTTCAACCCTTACATGCCCAGCTGGCCATGTAATTTTACGATCAAATATTTCTTTCCTAAACTTTATTATTTCGTATTTTGGAAAAAAAATTACTATATATCTGTTAAGATTAAAATAATTCTTAATTCAGATACAAAACTGCTAATTTAATATTTTGTCTGATTAACATGTTGACTGTCCAAGTAGGAGATAATGATAATTTGTAGCATATCATTTTAGCTGACAGAATAGAATTTGAGTTAGCTTGTATGTGATTTGCTGTTTTCCTCCAGATTAGAATTTTACAATGACATTAAAATGGATATTTGACTTCTGAGGAGATGAAAGTAAAAGCTAAATGACAGGTACATTATTTTTTATCCCAGCTCATATGCTACATATGTTTTGTAGCTTGGCAATCAACGTCTTAACACTGTACGACAAATTTAAATGTGTTTTTTATAAACAACAAAAATGAAACTGGGCATGTAAAATTTTTTTTCGGGCATGTACTTTTTAGACAAACATGCCCAGCAGGGCATGTAAAATTTTAAAGATTTTTCGAGCCCTGGGTTACTAATTTGAAAGATACGGGGCCTGTTATTTGAATGTTTACCATAGAAACAATGCTAGAATAAAGATTTTTTTTTTCGCTCTCCTGAACAATTTGAAGTTCTTGACTGACGTTTTTGCACTCACTGATTCAACTGTTTAAAAATGTTTTGCAAAAAAATGTACTTCTCCTGAATTTTATTTCACTGAGACAACAGTAAAACTAAAATTGTGTACCAGTATAGTACCACTATGTAAGCAGCATGTTTGTTTAATTTTATTTATTTATTTTTTCAGTATTATTGAGAGCTCCTCAAATTTGGGGACCAACATTTTTTGCTCGCAGTAAAAAAGGATTCTATAGAAAATTGTCTGCGAACTTCAACGTTTTATTTCATAATTTATTTTGTACTTACATTTAAAAAGTTATTCTCATGTCTTTTTCAGTTTTATTTTTTTTATTGAAAAGGTTTACAAAAACGTACGGCGAGAAGCCATATCACTTTACATGGGTGGCCGGGAGTCAACCCCCTCTTAGAAATTAGTACTTCTTGGCTCTTAGTATGCTATTTTTTCGGCAAAAATATAAAAACATTTCTTCTTAAGCCATCAATGAGTAAGTTATTAAAAATTTCAAATTTTAATAACCCCAATCTGCACTAAAATTAATTTCCATGGGGAAAATATCCTGCTAAACCGTGGGGGAAGCATCTGAGCCCCCCCCCCCCCCCCCCCAACTTGTCACTTTTTGAAATTAACATCGTTTTGCGTTGTTTGACACGATTCAAAATGCTTCTTATCATTTTCCCCTATTTTAGTAAGATCAGAGAAGACCTGACGCATGCATAAATGCGTGGAAGGTTTTACCTAAGAAAATCAGGTAGTATTTGTTCAAGCCCAAAGTAAACTTTTAAAATGTGGAACCTAATGATTGTTTTTCATTGAAAAGTTGCTGATACAAAACTTAAGTCATTTTTTGTTTTCTTCTCTTTCTAGTATAATAGAAAAAGGTGAAGAAAACTGTTTAGAATTTGTGGAAGCACATAAGGAATGCTTGAAAAAAATGGGTTTTAACGTTTGATTGAAAAAGAATGGAAAAATATATCTATTCAACAAATACTTGTCATCTGTATATAGTGTGCATATTATATTTATTTGTACAATTGATAGCTAAATAAACATACTACTTATCAATACTAGCCTCTTTTTAAAAGAGGCCAACTCATTTCATTTTTATTGTTAGCAATGAATAATGCTTGGTTCTATCTACAAAGCATGTAGCTTTTGCCTAGTTAAAAATTTAAAAACTAATAACCAAAAAAAGTCACATAATTGAAGTAACGCAGGTGAAAAAAAAAATTATCCCTAACTTTTGTTCTAATGGTACTCTGTTTTGCAGACTTATTTTATATAATGAGACATCAACGGAGAAAGTGCAATCACTTTAATGTAAAATACAAACATTGTATGCATTAAATGAACATATGGTTAATGTATATACATTTTATGAAAAGTAACAGTTTGTTGGAATAAATTTGTAGAAGGAAACAAAAGCTTTATTTAAGATATTTATCATTATGTTCTTTCAAAAGTGCAGCTGAAGATTTAGCATCATGAAATAATGATCTTGCTTCTTCCACATCTTGTTTTGTAATACTTGAACGTCCGCTCACTCTAGCGGCTAAATTAGCTGGACTCAGCAATAACACAGCATATCTACAGAAATATTATTTATATAGATGCATTAGTATTATAAAAAAGTGTAACATATACTGCAATTACATTTTTAGTACTCTAACTTCTTCCTTTTTTTGAGAGGGTGAGGGGGCCGAGGACTATTTTGAAAGGGCAAGTAAAAATTTTTTTGAACATTTAACTCTAAAATAATAAAGCAGTCAAATGGATTTTTCTAACTGCATTTTTTTTTAACATGTCAAGAAAATCTTTCCAAACAGTAAGCAATTTGCAAAGTGAAAAATTAAAAATAAAAAAAACCATAAATGTGTATGTTAGATATTTTAGTAACATTACATAAAAATATTGTTTAAAAATTTTTACTAATACATAACTGAGCTCATTTTTTTTAAATGCTCCTTCAATGTATTCATTAGAGGAACGTTATCTCACAGCTCAAGTTGACTGACAAGTATTTACAGTTCCAAACGAAATGCTTAAAAGAAATGTAAAATATACTCAAAACATAAAACAAACTCAGACTTTTTATTACTATATAAGACCTTTAAGGAAGAAATAAGGCTTTTTAAATGATCCTTAAAAGCTTCAAAGCAAATAGGTTCTATTTAAGTAGTATGGGAATCTTGATGATACAAATACTATTAAATAACGCTTAATTAATAGTAATTACTGAACAAGTAATCATAGACAGGTAAAATTATGTCCAAAATAAATATTATGGGATGAGTTGGGGATAATTGGAAACAGAATTTCAATATTTTAATTTCAAATATTTTCTTATTTTTTAAAAAAGATGTTGCCACGGTGTGGCACAGCGAAATATTACGAGTGGCACAAGAAGACTTAGACACTATTGTGTAAAACAAACTGATTTGTTAGAAATTTAGAATGGTTTCAAAATACAGTCAAGCATTGTTTTAACAAACTATTAAGAACCTTTGAAATCAGTTCAGAAATGTACTTTGTATCAGCAGTATTTCGTTTTAACTGTGTCGAACCTGTAACAAGGTTCGACTTATGTTACTGTATTACTTATTACCAGATGCTAATTTACAATTGAAAAAGATTTACAATTGAAAAAGAATGAGGCCAAATGAGATAAAATGCTTCCTACCAATTATTTTAGTAAAAATAATGTAATCTCACAGGAGACCGCCAAAGTGTTGTTCAATGCTAAAATCTATAAAAACTTAAAATGGAAGGAATTTCAAGGGCATAGGAACCATAAATGCATAATGCGTATTTATTATAGTATCATAACTTCATAGGTCGTTTACTTAAAGTTGCAGTAAAGTTGAAATTACTTTAGAAGTTCAGATTTAAAAAAACACATTTAACTTTAAAAAAAACAAACATAAAAAGCATAACAAGAATGGTTAAATAATTTTAACAAGTTTCAAATTAATATCAAGATTCACTGTAAAAAGGCAGAACAAGACTATAACAAATCAAATGCAAAAATTCCAGAAATCCAATGCAAGAGTCAAAAACAAGTATTACATTTGGCTACTACGACCCACCTACATTGAAATAAAAGTTAAATCAAAGTCTGAACAATTATAGAAGCAGCATCAAAAAATTACCTGAGAGTTGTTTTCTGTCCTATTTCTGCTAAAGTCAAAAGCGATTCTTCATCAATTGTTACGCCTTCAACATTTGCTCGAATTTTCAAAATCTAAAACGAATTTAAAACCAATGCATTAAAGAAAACAAAACAAATGTATAGCTACTGTTATCCAAATAAACCATAAAACAAAGTAATGAGTTATAAACATATCTAATCAGCTATGCATTTGATTTAGAACCAGTAAGTGCAGTCAGTGCTTTGAGAATTGAAACCCTACTATATAATGTATATTGTGGGTAAGTTTCAGGAAATTCTACATGTAACCGAGTAATTGTCATTTTTGTGATTTTTCCTTGATTTATAATAACCTCATACAGAAAAGTTACCTTTTATGTAGATATTTTGTCATCTAAAAGTATTTTAATAAATATTTTTAGGGTCAATTAACGTCTTTGAAATTACTGATGTTGAGGCAAAACCAAAAACTCATAATGATTTTGTTGCAAACACATAGCAAATTAACATTGCATCAAAAATGAATAATCTCATAATTAAAAACAGAAAAAAAAAAAAAACATTAGAAGTTACAACTATAGAAACATTAACTTTGGTACAGATTAATTCTCATGAATATGAGCAAAAATTGAATGCATTTCTTACATAGTAAACGACAACTTAATCCACCACTTATTATGAACTTTGCAGCAAAATACAAAATTTATTTATGATACGCAACAAAGATTAGGTATTAAAGTACAAAAATTATGGCATTATGAATACAGCTTGTAACAGCCCACAGAAGTTATGCCTTGAAAATTAAAGGTGTTGCTAATAAAGTTTCGTGTTTCTGAGCTTTCAAACTAGCTGTATTATAAACAATGAGACATAATTTAGCAACTGAGTTGGCTCGATCATTAGCTTAACTGCTTACTGTTCAACCTAGGTGTTAAGATTGTGCTATAATCAGTTTTCTGAATTCTAATTTGATTCTAATGAATTCATCTCTCTTGTAGTGCTTTTGATTTTTTAATATGCAAACACACATTTGCATTTTACATTCTGTACAGTGCATGCAAATTCAGCTTTTTTTTTTTTTTTTTGAGCCAATCTTTTGCTTTTATTGCATTATCAGGGTTGCCACTCAATTCAGGGGGAAAAATTCCCTGCATGAATATGCAGTATTACGAACAAGCGAACACTGATGTTCAATATGAACATTAATATCCTGGCACAGAAAAAAAAACTAACTTAATAAAAACATAGTGAGACAAAGCAGAAATCATTAAAACTGAAATCATAGAACGGATAGATGACTAATCTCACTCTCTAATTAAATTAGCATAAGCTTTTAAATGCATTTCAAACTAAGTAATAAATATTTTTTGCTTCTATAATACACAATTAAATATTTACTTATAAATAAATAAACAGCAAAAAAAAAATGTGAAATAAATATACTGTTTATTTAATTTTATTTATTATTATTATTTTATTCATTTGCGCATAAATTTATTCATTGGTAGTTTACATATTTTAGAATTCATGTTGCAACTTGAAGTTTTGAAAAAAAAATTAAATTCCTTGCACTTTCCAGACTTTTGAAGAAGTTTTCAAAATTCCCAGGATTTTCCCTCTTTTTTCAGGTTTCCCTGTGGCGTGGCAACCCTGATTATACAAGCCCAGTTAGTTTAAAAAAAAACGTAACATAGTGATAAGAGTTTTTCTCACTTTCATACCGAGGAACAAGCTAAGAATATTTCTGTAAAAGCTTATTATACTGGCTACTTTTTACTTCCTTTTACGTAGTAAAGGAAGTATTGTGATCGCGAAAAAAAAATCACTCAAATTTGAGTCTAAATTTTGATTTTGCTCACCCCCGAATGAAAATTCCTTAGTTTTTTTGACCTGTCAGCACGTGTATATGTACCTAGCAACATATAAGCAGCCGAAAAATTTTTTTCAACCACCCCCGAGTTAATTACGACGAGTTTTCTCGTGACGTCTGTATGTACGTGTGTGCGTATGTGGGTCGCATAACTCAAAAACTATATGCCGTAGAAGCTTCTAGCTTGGTATGTAGGCTCTGAGGATGGTCTAGTTGTGCACCTCCCCTTGTGGTTGCATTTGAATGTTCCCAAGGGGGTGTTTTACCCCTTTTTTGGGGTAAATCAGTGTTAATTTCAATGCAGACTCAAGTGATATGAATTGGCGCGACCACTTGGCGATATGTCGCCAAGCTTTTGGTCGCCGTTTGACGCCAACTTGGCAACATATCGCCAAGTTGGCGACAAATTTGGCGAAAAAAATATTTTTCGAATTTGGGTTCAACTTGGCGCTATTGGCGATATTTTGCGAAAAATTCACTGAATGATATTAAAATCAGCAATATTTAGAAAATTAACCATTGCAAAATATTTTTTGCATTGTTTCGTGGCAGATTAGGGGAGTAAATATTTGAATTGTTACCTTGCTCACTCCAAGCACTTTTTTTAACACTTAAGGCAACTACTAAGAAATTTACACGTAAAAGGAAGTAGTGTGGGGTCCATACCAGATTTTTTTAAACATGTTTTCCTTATATTATTTCACAAAATTATAATAAATTTAATTAATACATAAAATGTTTTTTATTTAATATGCTTAAAATAGCAACAGTATTAACAGCCAGATACACACATACATGAACAAACGCAACAAAAAGAAAATATTCAATAAGAGATGCAAAATAAGTGGTTTTTCAGTAACATAATATCTCATTAAAAAAAAAAGAAAAATTAAGTGAAACAGGAACAAAACACACCTGAAACATTTCAGCACAGGAATATGGCTCAGTGCGAATTATCATTAAACGATCGAGAAGATCACGAGGGATACCATGAGCCGACAGCACATCTTCTGCACCTCTGTTTAAAAGGTAAAAAAGAATTTTGAAATAAGGAGAAAAGTTATCAAAACTTTAAAAATAAAGTAGAAGTTTCATACCTTATAGGACATATTCCACGGTTTGTTGCAAAAATAACTATTGGCGAAATGGTTGATTCAAGTGCTCTATGCAAGTACGTAAAACATTCTATATCCAGCATATGAACTTCATCAATGAATAGCACTCCAGGAACTAGCTCTGCCACTCCTTGATCAATGTATTTATTCACAACTTTGTTGATTTCTTTGCGGAGCTTGTCTGAAATATATGTATGTTTATATTAGAGATCGAAATAGAAGGAAGAGACAAATAAGAGATGCTACTAGGTGCAAAAACAAACAGAAGTTGAGAAACGAAAAAAAAACATATTAGTTTGGGCCAAACACAAGGCACTGAGAGCATATGTTTCAATCGAAAGATGGTTTTATTTTTCTTTCATTCTTTATTTGTTTACTTTTTTCATACAAAAATAATATTAATACTTTTCAACCAACTTCAAAAAGGAAAGTTATCAAATGAATTCTTTTTTTTTTTTTTTCTTGTGGTCAATTCATAACTTCTCACTGAATGAACTAATTTTGTTAATTCTTTTTCCTATCTAACTTAGGTTCCATATTTTGTTTGACCACATTTATTCTTAAGAAAAAAAAATTGGGTAGAAAGTTAGTTATTATCGTGTAAATCAGAAAGGCCAACTTTGATATGTTTGTTTTCAATAAATGATTAAATATGAAACTCATTGTTGCATAGGTTATCATAAACCTTATTTCTATAGCAATAATAAGGTTTCTCAAAACAAAAATGAAATTTGTTTAGCCTCTTTGCTCTGGTGGTATTTTTAAAATTATTCATGCCAATGATCAGTAGTAATTGCAAATGATGCAAAAAAAAAAATCTAAAAACATTATTTTATGCATCTTAGCAAAGCTTTAAATTAGCAAACAAATAAAATCTCACAGCTTTTAAATTAGCAAACAAATAAAATCCCACATAGATACCACGGCTGATTAAATTTTAGCGCCAATCGCTCAAAGGATTCGGCTCCTTTATTTAGGTTTTCTTATTATTATTCTTATGGAGGATTTATGAGAAAAATAGAAAATTCTATGCTATCCACCACATACTAGTTCTAAAATTTATAAACATAAAAAATTGCTTTTTAAAGGAGCCAACTTCAAAACAGAATTGAAGAAAACAGAATTGAATAAATCAAACTAATATTCAAAAATTATGGTTGTACTTCATTGGATAGAAAAATATAAATTTTTCTACAACATTGTTGCTACTTTTAAAGATATTTTTTGAAGTTGGTGCAGAAAAGGATAAATTATAGCATTAAACCAATCAATGTGCAAATGAAAGCATGAATACCTGTTATTTCAGTTTTTTTAGGCTTTATAAGCATATTCATGATAGACAATATGTCTTGGCCACCCTGAGGTTTGGCATTGGCAACATCTAAATCATGAAGTGTAACGTCTTGAACAACTTCTTTCTTCTTATGGACATCCCCTTTTGGCAAAGGAACATATTCTTCAGCCTTGAAAAGTAAAAAAAAAAATACATTCATTAAATAAATTTACATTTCTTTTTATATAAAGAAACATACATTTTGCGATAAAAAAAAAAAAAAAAAAGCATTTTTACAAGAAATTTACTTACAAAATTGAAAGTTTAATAAACAAAAATCACTCAAGAATTTATATTCAAAATGTTTCTATGATAATAGTTTAATATATTTATATGCTCTTTATATATATATTTATAAGATCTTTTAATAAATTTAACTCCAATTCATCATATTTTAATTCTTTAAGTATTGATAAAAAATAATTTAACTTCTGACTAAATTATTAATTTATGAGTCAAAAAATTATCTCTTCAGAAAAGTAAATGCAGTTAAGTCTAACTACACAATAGGCTCGAAAATAATATTGTTCTTTTGCTTGTAATGATGGAACACTGTAAGAATGATCCAAAACATTGAAGTTACTTCCAATATGAAGAATTCTCTTATGCAGAAACTATTCAATGGTTTATTATTGCCAAAAACAATTTCTTTGTTAAGGACATTTAGGTTTGAGAGAAGATTTACTTAGCATTAGTGAAGTTCTAGGGGGAAAAAGTAACAGGATGCTCAAAGATACAAATATAGATTAATAAAATCAATAAGTGAAAATGCATGTGTTAAAAATTTTAACCGGTTGCGGAAGAGCGCCCTAAATGTACGACAGCTCACCCTACATGGCCCACCAACCTAAATATACGACAGCGAAAAATGTCTTTTAGGGCCTACTGTAGTATATTGATAGCGCACTTTTGGAACCAAATACTTCTATCAGATGGCCTTACTTATCCACTTTTTTTCATTAGATTTTTCTGGTTCCTTTATATATCTCTCTCTGACATCAGAACAGAAGGTATGTGAAGTATCTGAGAGATTTATTGGGTTTGCTGTGATGAAAACAGAAACACAAGCCCTTCAAAAAGAAGCAGGCGATGAAGGCAGGTTATTCACTTTTTTTTTCAAAAGATTGCTCTGGTTCCTTTATATATATCTCTCTGAGGTTAGAGAGGGGAATATCAAGTGTCTGAGATTTATTAGGCTGCAACAGGTGGTGAAGAGCGTATTAATTCATTTTTATAATTTCTGGTTCTGTTTTAAGGATGGGGCTTTTTATGGGAGACATTCTAACTTAGGTTTTACTTTAATATTCATTTGGAAAAGGTGGAAAAAAGCTTCGAAGGAGATATGCAGTTTGTTCAAAGCACAATAAAAGACGTGAAACTGGTTAGGAATGCAAAATGTGCAATGTCCGTCTCTGCATGGATCCGTGTTTTGAAAATTTTCATACCGCTTTACAATATTAACTACTGCAATAATCATCATTATTAATGTGTGTCATGATGTTAAGTGTGAAGATTTTTCATATTTCTTTTTTATTTAGTATCAATATTTAGTGTTTAATTTAGGTAGTTTTAGTTGTAGAAAAATACAATAAATTTATATTTTTAATGTTAAATATCAGATATTTTAATGATTTTTTTTTTTTTTTTTTTGGTTATGATTGAAAATGTTATATTTAATCTCATCTTTAAAAATGGTGTCATTTCTATAAAAAGTGTACATTTTATCAATTATTATGTATTGCGTAGTTTCCGAAATCACGAATTAGGCTTAGTGGGAGAAAATGCTCCGGCCCGTGAGTGCAGTTCGCGGTAACAGCTGCCGGCCTGACAGAGCATTTTCTTCTGCGGGCTGCCGTCCCAAACGGGTTAAAAAGTGGTTGTATGCTAACATGGAAATTAAAAGTTGGGAATAACATCACTGAAAGCCCCCCAACTAGGCTGCTATTGCTCGTGCAAGAATCAACTATCATTTGGGGCAATCATAAGCATTGGGCCCGGGACAGCTGATCTTTTTGCTTGAGCTGTTTGAAATGGATTACGAAATTCAGAAAAAAAAGCCTTCAGAAAATTCTATTCTGCCATTCATTGCATCAGTCACTTGTTCCAAAAATTTCTTTATTGTTGATTCCTATAATGTATAATTCGCTATGCCTATGCCTGCCAAAATTTTATTTCTTCTTGTATTCGTTGAATATTCTCTTTTAGTTTCTTTTGAGCCAACATGGTTATATAGAAGAAACAAACCCATTCCCATACATATTGAAGTTAATTTACTACAATTTATTTAATTTATGGTAGGTAGAACCTAAGAATCAAAAAGATAAATGTCTGATTTTGATCTTTTTGATATAGTTGCTATTCTCACTTATTTCAAAGTAAAGAGACTTGCGAAATTCAAAAATATTTCCGGTGTGTGTAACTTGCCATACTAATAGTGATGAAACTTAAACAATTGTGAGTATTCATGATAGTCTCAATCATAGTTTTGAATGTCAAAGTTAAAAACAGGTACATAGGTAACAAAATGTTGAGAATTAACTTGTTTACTACAGTTTACAGAATATATTTTATGTATTTATATTTTCAAAAATATTTTTATATTTACAAGGCTACTGTTAGTTCTGTATACAAAATGCTAATTTTATAATGCAATTATTTTCTTTTCATAAAATAACCATTGTATTTTTCCTTACTTTGGTTGTGTGCTAGTATGCGCTCTATTCTTCAATGTTACAAACTTCACCTGCATTGAGCTACCTTTTAAGGGTAGCTCAATGCAGGTGACATAAATATTCAAATCAGTCAAAATGTTTTCAAATTTTGGCTGATTTATTTTTTAAGGCATTGGAACCAAATGGGAGGGTAGCACTCAAAAAATTTTCGCCTTCGAAATTTTGGACAACCCTACTATACATCTATTTGTTTAAAATGCAATGTCTTATAAATATCTTCAAAATAAATCATTCATAAGAGCGTTGAAATTTTAAAAAAAACACATGGAAAAGAGGGAGTGATTTAACCCTTAAATGCATTGTTGCCATTTGGCCACATACTCAATTTAGTCTTCTAAAATACTATAAGAACAGAAACAATGAGATATTCCACATTCGTAAATGTGGAACTTTTTTTTTTTTTTTTTTGCAGTTTGGCGCGCTTGAAAATACCTACTTTTTAAAATTCTAGGCAAATAAAATTTTACAACTGCTTAAATAGTAAGGAATTTCAATCAATGTTTTGGACATTTAATAGTAAATTATTTGTTGTTTTGTTTCAGTTAAAGCTCCATGTTACCAAGTGGTTGTTTAACCATAAACAATACCTAAATGAAACTATGAATTTTAAACTATTTTCTCAACATTTTAATGGAAGTTTAAAGTCAAAGAACATATTTTACAAAGTTTTTAGAAAATCATACATTTAAGGGTTAACAAAATAAGACTAAATTTTTGAAGAAAATTGAATTTTTTTACAAAAGAACATGTCAGTAAAAGTCTACAATAAAAGTTTTGTTTAAGCTATACAAATTAAAATTACACAAATAGCATTGAATTTTATAATTTTTTACTTACCAGAAGTTAATCTAAAGAGAAATTAGTTAAAGTTAATAAAGAGAGTAATAGTTAAAGGCTCATTAACAAAACCCTTCACAAAAATCCCAAAATCAAAAACAGACTCTTCACAAAAATCGTGATTCAAAAATGATCGGGAATATTTCTTGTATTTTTAACAAAATTACATATTAGTTTTCACTAAATTCCTAAAAATAAAAAAAATTAAAAATTTTCTGAAATCTGATTTCTCATTTTTAGTCTTGGCTTCTAGTTTTAAAATAATTTTTCATAATTTATTGAAATAAAATAGTCATAGCTTTATAAATACTTTGTTATTTATTGTGTTCCTATTAGTCAGCAAGTTGTGGTAGGGAGGTTCAACCATAAATATTGCCGATATTTTTCCATCCTCCTCTTCCATTTTAAACCCACACACAAAAGCATTTTTGCAAAAACAGTTAAAAGTAACAAAAAGCGGAAAAATCCTGAAATGAATTTGTCCAGCCTAATTCTTTCCCAATTTATTGCCCAATTTTTACAAAACACTCCGTTACGTATAATTTTTTACCTAGCAAATCTTAACAGCTTCAATGAAAACACATATAATAACAAATGTGTATTCTTTCTTTTTTAAAGAAAATTTAATAAATAATACAATGTCTAAAGCAGTAGACTTTCTTTTATTATTATTATTATTCTTTAGAATCAAGGTGCACTTTCAGAAATGGGTTTTTTCACTCTTTTCTTCTCTAAGTAAAAGTTTATCTAATCATAACTATCCAACAAAAATAAAATTTGTATAGCAACATTGCATACTTTTTATTTATAGTACACAGGTAGTGCTGTAATTGGAGAAATACACCTTTTTGCAGGGTTCACTAATTTTAGTTAGTACAAAAAATATCAGTTCAAATTACTTTTGCCAGTTTAAAATCAAAAAGCAAAAGGATTTTTAAAGGTGGTTTGTAACCAGTATGCATAAAACTTGTATTATTTTTACAATAATAACGCAAATATTTCAGGAAATAGCATCTCTCTCCAGTGACAACACTGAAGACCCAGGTAAATCAAAATATGAAATTTTCATGATTAATGTGCTTAATCATTTGGGAAGTCATTGCAAAATTTTGCAGCACCCCTGGGAAGACTTCATGGCTTCCTGTGGGCAATTACGACACACAATTTGAGAATTACTGACCTAGAGGCATATAATGTTTCCCTTAGACTCTACTAATTAGGTTGATGATTTGCCTGTATTCTTTTAAAACAAATCCTCTCACTTTTGGTTGGTGTACTCAGAATTTGCCCATAAATATCAATTCCATTTTTACTCAAGTGAAGAAGAAAGGGCTGAATTGCTTTATCATAGTTTAGCATAAATCTGGTAAGTAAAAGGATTATTTTGTTTTGAAAAATGGATCTAGTGAAGGAATTTTATTTTAGATACACACACGCATCAGAAACCATCTAAAGGAAAAGTCGATACTAAATGAAGTATAGATTCCATTTTTTCACTTGTAAACTTAAACCTTAAAATCTCCATAAAGTAAAGATTGCATTCATAGCTATACAAAATGACATTAGCTAATCACAAGATTCAAACAGTACAAAAAATTACCTCCAGATCAAATTCTGTTGCATAAGCATCACATCTTCCTTGTCTCTAATATAAAAATACATATAATTAGAAAGGGGGTGTATACAATAGTAGAATCAAACACATTGATGTTACGATTCAATACAATATAAATGCATTTTAAAAATCAATAATTATACCACAGAGATAAATATACTTCATATGAGAAAATTAACAAAATTATTTATACTATTTCTTTTCTTCATATAAAGGTTATAACATTATCGATGTCAAGGACTCAGAACCAAATTTGGAAGGACTTTTTTCAAGCTTTAGATGCGGAGAAGGTCATTGTTTCTAATCAGGACAAGAAAGTAGCAGAAATATTACATTTACATTTCATCACAATGTTATTTATAGGACTTGCCCTATGCCTTTTAACCCTTTACCACTTCAAGACTGATGCCCTTGGAAAAAGAGTTTTTAAAGGACAGGAAAGTACTTGCCTGTCTTGCAGTGGCTACTGAAATTCAAATATTAATTTTAGTATACTGCCACTTTTCTTCATAACAGTGACGGCTTGTGGGTCATTGAAATGGAGGTTTCCAAAGTTAATTTTGAAATGTAAATAGGCAGATATCACATAATATACAAGTTATTTTTAACCATTTGTTATGAATTATTTTTTATGTATGTAAGATTGTGAAAAATTTTTATGAATTAAGGTGGTATCACAACTGTAGATAAAATCATTGGTCTGCAAGCATTATATTTTTTTGATTAAAGATTTAATGAACTCAGTTGTCAAAGCACTAATTAATAGTCTAATGCAGAGAATTTACTTTTCATTTCAGTAAATTTCTATGAATGTTTTAGGATTAAGAGTTTATTTTAGTACTTAGTGTCACGTCAACGACAGAACTACTTAGCTTTACATACAGCGAAGGTTTTATTTAAATATATTGCTATACCTTGACAGCTCCACTATTAGCTTCAATGTAAATGACATCACCAGTAGATACTTTCTCTTTTTGAATGCTTTCATAAATTGAAGGATCAAGCTTCAACTTTTTGGACCCTTTTGTAGTTTTCAGTCCAATGATAACATGCGTAACAGTTTTACCATAGCCTGAAATGCAAAAACTATGTAAGAACCTTGCATTCAAATTTTAAAAAGTTAAGCAACTATCATTTTGCAATTTACAATATTCAAGATTCAGAGCAAATAAGCATTCAAATATTTTACAAAGACTGCACCTTAAGTTTAAGTACTGTCATCCCCGCTTAATTGGGTAACGGATAAACAAATACTCCGCCTACACGAATAAAATATCTGGGAACTGAATATTTCCCATGCCTTAGACTCAATGTTAAAAAACCCCACTTAATCGAATAATATTTTTTGGAACCAACAGTATTCGTTTAAGCGGGGTTGACAGTATTATTATTACTCACTTTTTATGTTCTCTCTTAACTTCACAATTCAATTGCATTTCAACAATAGAAAGAAAAAAAAAGGTTTTTCCAATCTCAATAAATAGTCCAAAAACACAAATCTAATAGAAAATTGCCCCATATGGCTTCTGTATTTCAGTTTCATCGTTATCGGAATGGCACTGTACATGAACACTTCTCAAACTATTTAGTTTCTTAAAAACTGCCACCTTAACATGAAACATTAATAAATTATTTCTGCATGTTTGATATAGTGTATCAGTTATGCACAACAATCAGTTCTGTAGTTGAAGGGGATGATAACACAGGGGAGACTATTCCCTGAAACATTAATTTTTTTTAATTTTTGCTTTTTTTTTTAATTTAAACAATGTAAATACAGAAGAACCAAGATTTTACATTTTCAGTGAAAAGTGATAAAAAATATATCAAGCGGGAAAATGTATGATCGGGGTTGGGGTTAATAACCTAACTAAATCCTTTAAAAAGTGACCCTTATCAAATGGATCAGTGGGGAAAACGGGTAATATAAACTTGATTTTAAATGGAATTTTATTTATAACATGTTCTACATTAAACCTTACAAATTTGCTTGGTTGGCATTTGCAAAGAAAAAAAAATTTAATGCTTTGAATCCCTTGATCAGCTCTGGGGACATGTTCTATTATTTCTTTGTCCTCATCGTTTCATTACTATTATCGGGAGTGGGTACAAAAGCTCATATTGAGAGAATTTGTGATGTGTTAAATGACATTGACTTCAGGGAGAATTTCAAGAAGAGTATCAGAAGATTTAGTCCTCAGCTGTTGCGAGGAAAAAAAAAGATTAGGGATGATCAGAGGAAGCCCCTCTTAAGTGCTATCCAGATTAGGACCGATCTGGTCATCCAAACCGAATTCTTCACTGCGAAACTGGTTTTTGGAATCCGTTGCCATGACACTTCACTTCACACACTCCAGGGTCCCCCGTACCTACCACAACTTGTGGTTTAACCGGGATAGGCCCTTGAAGAGTGCTCTGTTCTTTTTTGAACCAGACCAAGGATCAAGCAAACCTTTGGCCCAGCACCCCCAGAGGTAGCGTTTCACTTGGAGGACTTTGCGACCACGACATTTTAAACGTCCCCCAGCCACCATTAATCAAGACCGTTGCGCCGATGGTTCGGCGTGCTGTCATGGTTTATAATTTGTGGGGGAATACTGTCACGTCACTTTCGGACAGAGCTAGTGCGAATGCTCGAAACTTTTCACCACCGTTCGTTACATCCGAAAAACCACTTAGTTTGGACGGAACGGTCATAATACGAATATACCTTTACTTAGGACTATAAGACAGAACAAAAAGAATGTCAGAGCATTTTTAAACAGCTATGAAACTAATTTATCTTGAAAAGAAAAAAAAGTAAAAGTCTTGTAGATGAAAAAAGATTTTTATCTGTTGGTAGAAAAACTTATTAAGCGGACTTTTTGAAAAAGGAACACGCAAAATTCAAAATCTTTTAACATTATCAGTACAGCCCCTTTTCAGGGACCAACAGAAAATGAAGTCGGAAGCAGGATAACATACAAAACAGGTAATGAAAAATTGGGGTTCCACTGTATAATGTAAATGCGTTTAAACCCACCTTTTTCTCATAAAGAGTCCCTTAAACCCTAAATGAGTTCTCCTAAACATTTTTCTCCTAAGTACAGCACCAACAACAACAATCAATAGTTGTTTCCTCTACAATAACATTGATTTTCTTCTATCCAGTTTATAAAATAAGCCACAGATTTTACCTTCTAACATTAGCCTATAGAATTCGATTTCAAATGCAAGGATTGTGGTCATATTAATGTGACTTAACTGAGAACCAATCATTTTGCAATTTTCATATAATATCAGTAAAGTTTTAAAACATTTAGCTTTTTTTTTTTTTTTCAACTTTTCTCAAAAGTCATTTTTATCTCCCTGCAACATCAAAATTTTCAGAAGTCTAATTGTACTGCCATTCAATAATTGTAAAGAAAAACGTAAATATATACCATGATAAACACCTATATAAAGATCATTCATTTCACAATTAAAATTACATTAAAAGACTAATACAAATTACAATTTTAAATGCTTTTCAAAAAAATATACCTACCACCCAGGGGATTTTCACTTTCAACAGGAGATACTTCAGTAACTTCCCCTTCATAAATTTCTTTCACTTCCTTTATTCTTAAACCTTAAATTAATTGTGTTGCATTACAAGATTGAAATTTTTTTCTTATTTTTAGTTAATTAGTTGTTTAGCATTTGCATAACATAACATAAATTTTTTATCATAACATAAATTTAAAAACTAAACAAATGTATTGATAATAATATCTAAAAAAGAATTCTAAAACTATTTAAGGCCTTTTATCTCAAGCCCAGTAACAGAAAATTTTCAGCAGTGTACTTTCTACATAGATCAAAAATCAAAAAATTATCCGCAAGATTATTCATTTAAAATTATAAATTGACACCAGGAAATGCTCAAAAACACGATGCTAATACAGATACAAGCTACATATGGACTATGTTTCAAATTACTGTGTAAATCCTTATTAGCTTTTTTTTTTTTTTTAACTTTCTTTTATGTAATAAAGGAAGTATTATGATCAAGGGAAAAAAAATCACTCAAATTTGGGTCTAAATTTTGATTTTGCTCACCCCCGAATGAATGTTGAATAGTTTTTTCGACCTGTCAGCATGTGCATATATACCTACCAACATATAACCAGCCGAAAAATCCTTTTCAATCACTCCAGAGTTTATTGCGACGAGTTTTCTCGTGACGTCTGTATGTACGTACGTATGTGCATATGTCGCATAACTCAAAACTCAAATGTCGCATAACTTGCGTGTTCCCAAAGGGTGTTGTATCCCTTTTATGGGGTAAATCAGTGTTAATTTCAATGCAGACTAAAGTGATATAAATTGGCGCGACCACTTGACGATATATCAGCAAGCTTTTGGTCTTCATGTGTTTGACGCCAACTTGGCGACATATCACCAAGTAGGCGAAAAAATTAATTTTTGAATTTGGGTTCAATTTGGCGCTATCAATTTGGCGATATTTTGTGAAAAACTTATCAATATATAATGATATTTTGCGCACTGAACGATGTTAAAATAGGCGATATTTGGAAAATCAATAATTGTAAATCATTTTTTTTTTTGCACTTTTTCAAGGCAAACTAGGGTGTAAATGTTTGAATTGTTATTTTGCTCACACATCAAGCACTATTTTAACACCTAAGACATCTACTAAGAAATTTCATGTAAAAGGAAGTAGTGTGGGGTCCCTACCAGATTTTTTAGACTGGTTTCATGGGTAGAAATGCATATGAGGTATAAAGGATATTTCAAACTGCTTATGAAATACACTTAACATATGTATTTCTAGCCATTGATATTGATTTCAAGAACTCTGTAAAACAATTGTTAATTTTTGCATTAATGGATTACTATTTGAAATTCATTTCTATGTTTATGTTTCCAAAACCAGGGAAGGTCCAGTCTTGATGCGTCAAATGATTAGTCTATTTGAATAACAATGTAATGTAAAAAAATAATATTTATCAATATCCAGCCAATACAAATTGCTTAGTCACTATTATATACATTCATCTCTATATAATACAAAAGAAAAAGTTGAATGTAATTTTTTTAAAGATTTAATCATCAAAGTATTTTTACAATCAACTCCATTTTTTTACAATCAGTAATATTTCGCAAATGTTTTGATTCTTTTTCAGCAAACAAGAAATTAACAAACAAAGGAATTACTTTTTTTTTTGAATGGAAAAGCTTACCAATAGCACGTCGAAAGTTTTCCATCAAAACTTCAGTTTTTTTTATTTCTGCTGAATATACCTCACTTCCAACCATTGGACAAAATGGAACTTTGGAGCCTAATTCATGAGCAACAGCTAATGCTATAGCAGTCTGAAAAAAAAGAAAAAAAATTATAAAATATAGTGTTATAACGATGAGATGGCAAAATACAAAAACCAATTTCAAAAAATATTTTTTAACATTTACTTAAAAATAATTTTACTTTGAGAAAAACACCCTTTTTTTTCTATTAATATGCAATATAAAGTAACACTTATTTTTAATAGCTCAATTATTTTGTTAAACTTGTTTGTTAACATGATCTTTGTAGCTTTATTCTAGATAATTATTAATCACAACCATTTGATTTTAATAAAACAACATATTTAAAAATACTTTATTACAAATAAATAATGTAATAGAATTATATAATATATACAGTATGGGACTTCAGATTTGGAACCTTCTGGATTGCAACCTTTTAGGATGTTGGAATTTTCTAGATTTCAAAACCCGACTCAAAAAGTGGCGAAAATTATTAGAGTGAGCGATATTTGGTATATCTCTTCAAATTTCACAAAAATTTGTGCTGAATTTCTTTTTTCTTTTTTTTATCAATCTCACTGAAAACAAACTTTGGAAGGGTAAAAAAAGATGAAGATCATTTACAGTGGAGTATAATTTACATTTATGTTGCTTTCTCATTATTATGCATTGTACATTATGCTAATCGATACACAATATACATAAATCATACTTATATAAAAAATAACTTTGTATGTTTGCTCAATATAATTTGTGTTGTTTACTAACAATAAAATAAGAAGAAATACTGTAAACCAAAAGGGGATGCTAATAGATTGCTGAATAATTACTGCAAAATGCTAATATTATGTACATATACTTGGCATTGGTGAAATGTAAAAATACGAGGTCCGTACTGTTTTCAACAGAAAAAAGCCAAATTATAATAATTTTGAAAAATTAAAAGAAAAAAGGATTTTCTTTTTCTTTCTACATTTTCTTGTCTCCAAGACTTTTTACAAATAGTGGGCAAAATAGCACATCCCTGCTGTTAATCCGTTCTAAAATAATCCGATAAGTATGGGATTGTTTCATAAAATCAGGACAGTTGTGATCATTTATAAAAACTACAAATTGTTTTGAAACAAATGCTTCGATTTACGTGCTTATTTTCATTTGAATGCAACTTGAAAGAATAACATTTACTTTTGCATTAAAAAAAAGTGCATACCTGCCAACATGTCCATCTAGAAAATCTTACAATTTTCCCTACGAAACCGTGCTAAAATAATAACCTATTTCTTAATGAAAATCAGACATTAAATAAGTTATTCTTACTATATCACTGACACGTTTCAGCAGTTATCTTTTATTATAATTAACATTTTAACTTACATTGTACGGCCAAAACGTACAAGTTGGCAGGTATGAAAGTGGTAATGCTGGTTCGTATGGTTCAGTGTTTTTCCACTAAAAATATATAACCTCTATTAAAAAAAAAAAAATTAAAAAGTGCTACCTTTCCAGTACCAGGTGATCCAGCAATTAGCAATCCACGACCAGCCATTCTTTTGGCCTTAACAATGTCCACAATTATTCCAGCAGCCTAAAAATTAAAAAAAAAAATAGTAAACAAAAGAATACTATAGAAACAAACATTATGTAAATACAACTTAATGCAATAAAAATGAATTTGTAATGTGCTCAAGCTCAACCTTATTCTGTGCAAGGAGACTGCATAAAAAATATTTCTCCAGGGTAAATACTATGGGTACTGCAGGCCTGGTATACAGCCTGCTCTTGGGCCATGCATGTTTTTTTTTTTTTTTTTTCTTCAGTTTTTAAAACTTGACTTGTGCTGGCATTTTTATGAAAATTAGATAATTTGGAAACATCACTGCTTTCAACAAAATCATGAATTTAAGATCACTGAAGTAAAAAAATTACTGATTATAAAAACTACAAGATCCAAAAAATTTTATCAGGCAGTAAAAACTGAAACACGTGAGATTCGTCAAAAATATTTTGTATGCTCTCTTAAATGTATGAAAAGAGCAAGCAGGCAAAATGTTATAAAAAATTGTGCCTGGGTGTCAAATCACGTTTTTTGCTCAACATCATTCTTTGAAAAAACAACCAAAATAATGCAATACACCGCCAACTCGGCTGCTTTGCTCCATGGACTGCAGTTTCGAACTTATTATGCTCTCATCAGCATGGAATATGAAAGTAGTCGAATTGGGGGCAAAAATCCTCTTATAAAGCAAAGAGAGCTAAAAAACTGGTAGCTAATGTGAAATTAGAATACCAGCGAGTGACCGCACTTGGTACGGTACAACTCGTAAATTTTTTTTAGGCAGACCTCAAGGTATAAAGCAGTGAGTAACCGACCCTAAGTACTACTACTTTCTAGTCTACTTTCGTATTCTATGCTGATGAGAGCATAATAGCTCGAAACTGCAGTCAATGGCTCGAAATAGACGAGTTGGCGGTGTATTGCATGTTTCTGCCTTAGCCCTTGCATGTTTCTGCCTTAGGGGCGGTTACTCACTGCTTTAAACCAAAATAATGCTAATGAATAAAAAAAAAACTAAAATAATGAAGAAAATGAGCTGAGTTACGATAAAATAAAATACGTTGAAAACTTTCAAAATAATTGAAATAGGATGCAAAAGGATTGTTATCTCAAACAAAGCATACAATTTTTGATAAGTTGCATGTTTTTATGTTGGCATGTTTCCAAAACATACTATTATGGCAGAAATTGTGGTGGATGAAGATTGAGAGGGAAACTAAGAAAAATCAAAATTTTTTCAGACTTTTTTTTTTTTTTTACAACCTGAGAATTAAACAAAGGCCAGGATTGACACCTGGTTGAAGTTTAATTACTACTATACCAAGCAAGAAATTGTGTTACAGTAGAGAACCAATTATCCGGGATGTTTGGGACCACAGCTATCCCGGATAACTGAATTTCTTGGTTTTTCTGGATCGCTACAAAGCGATATTTGCCAATTGTTTATAAAACCCAAGTTACTATTACAAATAAATGCATCCTGAAGAGAAAACGATCCAGAAGTGCTTATAGATATTACAATATTAAAAATTTCTGAGTTATATGCCACTTATATGGTATTTATGAAGAAACCGTTCATATTCATTTAGGTATTTCAAAAGAAAAACAAAAAAAAGCTCTTGATTTTTTAAAACTTGCCGAAAATGCGTATTTTAAAAAGTGGCGGAAAAATCGACAAAATGTTGCCGTTTTTCTGGTTTCCAGGTATTTTGGTTCCCGGATAAATGTTCTGTACTGTATTTAAAATACATTTTATCACAAAGATTTTCAATTACACATAAAATTAATATTTATAAATTTTATAAACAAAAAAAATCTCAACATTCTTGCTAATTATTTTGTGAGATTTTACTAATTTTATGAACATATATTTATAAACAAAATTTATAAATATATGTTCATAAACAATATATAAACAAAAAACAAAGCTTTTTTAACAGAAAGTAAAGCCAAATTAACACAAATGCATATGCTTCAAATCAAGTTTAATAAAAATAGCAAAGAGTAATAGACTATTAATGTATCAAAAAAGACAAAAATAAAATATTTAGCTTTCTTTTTAACCATTAGTTCACTACTTTTGCATTGAAAATGGCTTTTCTTATCCAGGTGTCTCAAGTTTCTAACTAATTTGTGCTTTTTAACATTGTATTATTATCTTTGAAACTTGTTAATGTTATATGAAATAAAAATTCCATATTTTTCAATTGAAATTATTTTTATTTAAAAGTACATATAATATTTTAACGAAATCAGTTTTACACTTTATGTACACAGATTGTATTTTACCCCCTTGGGAACATTAGAATGCAACCACAAAGGGAGGTGCACAGCCAGATGCTCCCCAGAGCCTAGATACCAAACTAGAAGCTTCTAAGGCATATAATTTTTGAGTTATGCGACATATATACATACGTACACAGACATCATGAGAAAACTCGACTTAATTAACTCGAGGATGGTTGAAAATGATTTTTCGGCTGGTCATATACTGGTAGGTACATATGCATGTGCTGACAGGTGAAAAAAACTACTCAACATTCATTCGAGGGTGAGCAAAATCAAAATTTAGACCCAAATTTGAGTGATTTTTTTTTTGCGATCACAATACTTATTTTACTACATAAAAGAAAGTAAAAATAGCATTTAATTTAAAAGCGTCCATTGACAAAAGACAGGATTTATGTTTAGTAAGAAGAGAAGTTTTGAATAGAAAAAACCATCAAGTCAGGACACCCCCCCCTAACTTGTTGTCCCTAACTTCCATTGGGATAGGCGGAATTTTTTTTAAAATAATATTTGCTTTCAAACACAAAATTTCATCCTGCTTCCTTTGGCCGTTTAAAGTGACCTTCTGCTCTATGCATCACAGAAACTTCATTCTCTTCATGATTTATTTGAGTAATGCATCCTGGGTATGGGACAGAGACTCATACAGAACGTTAACCCAGTCATTCACTTTAAAATTTGAAATAAAATCCATATCTTCAAATTCATCGGATATATCACTGTAACAACATAAGTCTTAAATGTTTTTGAAGCAAAAGTTTCTGAAATAATCACAGCAGCAACGTAATTAACAAAAACTGATAAATGTTTTCAACAATTCTGGGTAACAGAAGTAAAAGTTACATGCGTAATCAACATGATATTTGCTTTAGAATTGTTTTCTCTTTTTATCTGAAATCGACTTGTATCACACATAATGAATAATTCATATTGAAACATACAAAACTATTATACCTCACGAGCTTTTTTCTGGCCGACCAGACCGGCAGCGATATCAATGGCATATCCAGCTTCATCTAAGCCCAGTCCTTTAACATGACTGTGAGCAGCAATACGCTGGGATTTAGTTGTCGACTTTACTTCTTCAATTTTCATTTTAGAAATCACTTAGAAACAAATGAATTACAGAACTAAAACTATCCAAAATGCAAACAGAAGACTGGCAAGGCGAGTGAAAGTTAAAACAATTAAACGGTTACAGCGATGGTTGCCATGGCAATCCACTGTTTAGTTTTGGTGTGCTGGGGCGCGTTCAGAGTACGCGCCCGAGCTTCTCGGGAAGCCCGGGTTCTTCCCAAAGCGTTCAGAGCTGCCATTTGGAACGCCCGAACTTCCCAAATGCTGTCCAGAGTAAACGCCCGAGCTTCCCGGGCTCAAGCACAAGCAGCCCAGGAAATTTAGCTGGGCCATGGCTCCACTAGATGTCGCTGTACTTACTGGCTACCACAATTTTCGAAGTCCCTACCTAAAATGAAGAAACAGCCGAGCTTCCTAATGGAGTCCCTTCACGCAACGTCACAGGTCGCGTTAGGTCACGTGTCAACTAGGAAGCCGATGTAAGCAACGGGGATGAAGCGTTGAAAGCATTACTGAAGAACCGTTCTTTTTCTTAACAAAATGTGTTGCTTGTGGATGCACTATGGTTGCAACTGAAGTCAATTGCAAGGAGAAGTTATTTTTCATATTTCCTCATGTAAATAAAGATCATTTAAAAGTTTTGTTCATAAAAATAAAATGAGAAAACTTACGGCCAAAAAACATTGTTTTTTGCAGATGACTTCGATGAAGAATGCTTTAAGTGTCAAAATTTCACCAAAAGATTACTAATAAAACAAGGCGCGATCTGTACAAAATTATTTTTTAAGAAAGAAAAGAAAAGGAGAGCTTTAAAGTGTTTAAATGCTTCATCAAGTCAAAGTGCTGTTTTTTTTTTTTGGAAAATTAAATTGTTTACCCAAATGTTTTCATAAATTTTACATAACATTGAAATATATGAAATCCCCAGCTAATGCAAATCAACCAACGAAGCTCTACAGATAAGTTGTAGATTAATACAGTTGTTATTTTTTTTTTTAAATGTCGATGTAAGTTTACAAAAGTTTCTTTTCTTCTTCTTGCAAAAAAAAAAAAAAAAGAAATCAATATAGCATTTTTAATTCGTACAACTTTTCCTAACAGGTACATAAATATACAACGCAGAACAATAGAAGTTTTTCGAAAATTATATGGAAGAAAAAGTTCACGTAGTTTATTGTCTTTATTTATAACTATTATTATTTGTTATTATTTTTATATTAATTTAATTCTTTTACATTTCATTAAAAAAGAGCATATTTCAGCCAAATCTTCATTTTACTACTTCCTTTACTACTTAAAATTTATAGATATAAACATGTAGCATAAATGAATTATTTAGTGTATATGAATATTTCTCTGGCCAATATTTAAAAGACCTGAGTCTTACTGTTGCTCTGCGGAGAAAATATACTTTAGTTAATATAAGTTGAAAAAAGAATATAAATCTTCTGTTTCAAAGAAAACTAATTATTTCAATTGTTATTTTGAATATTAATTTTGAAGCATTCATTTTGCTATTAACCACTCTAACAAAATATTTTTTCTTGTAAAGCAATTACATGTTGAGAAACTGGAAATTTATTTAGCAATGTTTTCATCCCATTAATATGCTAACATTTTTCTCAGCAGTAACGTACATAGACTTCGGTGCGCCCCCCTCGCAAGATCTGCACATATCCCCTCTCACCCCCCCTCCTTTTTTTCGATCAACAAAAAAAAAAAAAAAAAACCGTGTAGTGCTATTTTTCCGTATTGCATGCCCCGAAACTTGTGTGCCCCCCTCCCGTGCCGAAGGGCGCTATGTACTCTACTGTTTCTCTGTATACATATAATAAAAAGTTTTTAAAAGCACAAACCTGTTGTATATCGTTGAAAAAAAAATCTTTATCGAAGAATTCAAGAAGCAAATAGCTGAAAAATATACATATATTGCTAAAACGTACAGTTGTAATTTAATCAGAAATTATTGGTATTAATTAACAAAACTTTTACTGTTTTATCCAGTACTAGTTTATTACTAAGTATAAAATGCATTTGATTAAAAATTTTGGTAGCGTGAAACA
>JAXGGA010005556.1:0-77250 GCA_038373865.1 Uloborus plumipes
AAATATATTGATACCTAAGTACATGTATTTATTGACTTGATACATAAAAAAAATATTTTTTATAGGAGCTAATGGTTATTGAAATGTCAAAAATGGGTCTTTTAACAGAGCTCTTAAATCTTTAGGGACTTAGTTTCTCTAATACCCCCCCCCTGAACTGTTGAAATTTTCAGTTTTGCACAATTTATATGTGTACTGTCTGCTCATGGATGTGATGGAAAGGCGAGCATCTAGTTTACAGGCGTAAATGGATGCATCTAGCCGTTTTCAGGGGTACCCAGCTTTTGCAGATACGTTAACCTCCAAATTAAGCAGAGTCACATTGATTTGAACAGAGCATGTGCATTGAATTTTTACTTTTCTCCTTCATTCAGATAGACACGCCTTAGATGGCCGTTTGTTGATTCCACAGAAACAGTAGGCAAATAGTAATGTAACTTTAACAGCCAGTTTGTTTGCTTTGCTTTTATATAGAGTTTTCAACCTTTTGGAAACAATTTGAGGAGCAGTTCCATATTGTATTTCAAAACTATTAAAATTAGTCATGAATTCAGGTCACGAGCTATAGAGATGAAGCCCCAATGACCACAGCTCCTGATCACCCAATGTCCTTAAAAATTATACTTTTCTCTCTCTTACTACTCATGTATACAATTTTTACAAGATAGTCCCAGAATCCATCTTTCCCTAACATCATGAAAAGCTTGTTTTTAGACCTACAATTGCAAAAAAAAATCCTGGGTGAGAAGTTCCCATGCTGAAATTCTTCCACTAACATCATCCATGATGGACTGGACTACCAATGGGTTTTTGAGACTTTATTTTCAAAAGGTTAAAATGAGCGTTCCTGATTCTCCCCATCCTCTCTCTACCTATCATTGAACAAAGTTTCACTTTTTAAGCTTTTTGTTTGAAAATTTCCAAGGAAGAGATCCTGAGCTTGAAGCCTTCATAGAAGTCCCAGAACTAGCTTGATTGGAGAATGTTTGAAACATTTTTTTAAAATTACAATGGAAAATTTTGTTAAAAAATTCTTTTTCCAGCTGTTCCTTTTTCTTTGAGAATGTTTCACTTGAGACTATGGGTTCAAATTGTTAGTTCTCTTTTCTAACTCTTTTCATAGCTCATATGCCATAAATGCCTCCCCTTCCTCTAGTTTTTGACCTTACAACAGCCTTATTTTTAAAATGCTTTCATTCACTTCAATGAAAATTGGAGCTACTAAGTTGATATAAAACTTTTAGGACCTTAGCTCCTCCCAAAACAACATGCTGGATTTTCCACTAATAATAATAAAACTACTCATCTAAATTTGTATTTTGATAACTCACATAAACACTAGCATTAAAATAATTATTTTTTAATCAATAAAATTTTTACAAAAACTAGGTCATTCTTGAAGTATAAACATTTTTGAATATTTTTTTAATATTGGAGATAACGTTAGAATTTTGAAACTGAATATAATTTAAAAATATATAATGCTACAAGTAACAATAATGCAATGTAAAAAAATTCCAATGGACAATTTAGTGAAAATAAAAATCATATAAAGGAGAAACAGGCTTTCTACAAGTAGGCTTATGCCAGGAACTTCTGGCCTTTCTGTAAATTTGAAAGAAGTGCAGTATCAACAAGTTACTGCAGCTTTAGATAATAACAGTTGAGCACCACAAATCTGCAGACCTGAAAATTCATATGTTTGAAGATATTAATATAAAGATAAAAAAACTTGACCCCTTCTTCTGTTTACAAGGTAATAAAAGAAAGTTAGATTTGTGAAAGTTTTCTCTCTGAAATTCAACAAGACTTTAAATTTTATTAAAAGTTTATATTTTTGTTTTCTTCAGAAGACAGGTGGAAATTTGTTACCAAAAATACATAAGGATGGTTCTAAAAGCAAAACCAATGCAGATTAAAATTGGAAGAAATCAAAGGTAAAGAAAGTTTTAACAGTCATTCATCAATAGCTTACGTTGAAATGCAGTGAATGATACTTAATGCTCATACTTTCATTTAAAACATTGTCAGTACCAATGTCTAAAGGGGGGCTGGAGCCCCCCCATATGCCCCCATTATATCAATATTTTCAATAAGCTACTTACTTTGTAAATGCTTGAACTTCAACATTTTTTTGGTTTACATGCTTGACAGCCATATTCACGTTAAAAAGAGGCACCAGTTTCAGTATGAAGTACTTTGAAGACGAATCTTGAAGCATGTGCACTGCATTATTGAAGTATTTCAGCAAAAGAAGATCCACATCAGTAAGAGCAGAATGCAAAGAAGAGAAATTCAAAACAATTCGTTGCTGCATCAGCTGAATCAACATCAAATCTTCAAAAGAAGAAATTTCTAGAACACAAGAGTTTTTTTAATTAAGGTTTGTTTTTCACTTTTATAGTAAAATTAAAGGGTACAAACAGAAAAGAAGCACAGACCGAAAGTTTACAAATGTTGTCAGAAGTTTTGTTGCTTTTAAGGATTTTTTCCTGAATAAAAAATGAAACCAATATTTGCTGTCTTCATGACACCTATTTGTTATTCTCCACACTATACAAGTGAATGACTCCACCAAATGGCCTTTTTTTTTAACATTTAGTCTATCTTTTCTCACCAACACAGTATATTGCTGTACTAAGCAAAAAGTCGTATCTGCACTTTTTAACAAAATTGAGTTATTGTCACCAGGTGGTTCTTTATCACTTATTTTACCTAAATACAATATTTTATGGTCATTTAAAAAAGGGGAAGAAATTTTTGAAATGGTCTGCCAGGGGTCCCGTTGACACGCTATAGCGCGTAAAATACGCAGATTTCAGAAAAGGGACTCGATGCATGAAACTTAGCGCGTCCCGTGGGACGCGCTAAAATTCGTCTTGCGGGACGAAAGTGTTAAGTTTAGGTGGTGCGGATTATCTATCCTTTTTTTCAACCAACGCGACCTATGACGACTTCGTTGTCTGAAATGTTATTTATTTTACACAGCCTAAATCTGTAATGTTGTTTTTTTTTTAGATTAGAAATTGTTTCACCTTATTTATTTTTTTCTGCGGAGTGCGGGACCCACTATTTTTAAAATGGACCCACTTTTTCAAAAGCGGTGGGTCCTTGGGACCCAGCTTTGTGAGTATCTAGCGGGAGCCCTGGTCTGCAGATACCACTTTGGCGCTTAACAGGGCAGTACAGTATTCCTTTTTCTGTTGTAAGTTTTAACAAACATTACAACAAAAATAAAGAAAAACATTTTAATCAGTCACAGAAGTTTTATTTTCTTATCATTCTAATTTCTATATCTAAAGCATTTTCATACAAACAGATTTATCAAAAGATTGAATCAATTAATGAAAAGAGTAGATGAATACATAAATAAATGAGTGGATGAACAAATTAATGCATAAATAAATAATTTATTGAATTAATTAGATCATGAATAAATACATAAAATATTGGTTGATTGATTGATCAAATGAAGGTATGATTTATTAACTGAATACATGAAGGAGAGAATAAATTAACAAATGAATCCTTGAAATATTGATGTATTAGACAAATGAATGAATATCTTGAAAGAAATTTGGTTCATCTTATACAAAAAAATTTAATTTGTTATAGAAATTCTAAGAGGTGAGTATTTATTTATTTTCTCAAAACTAGACATTTTTGAATTTTAGGGCATATTAAAAAAAAAAAAAAAAAAACCGAACACTTTTTGCTCATAGTTTATGACAGACAAAAACATAAATGAACTCTAAAAAAAGAACAATTGATGTAATTTTTTAATGTAAAAAGTTGCTTCTGGACATTGGGTGCTGATTTCGGTAAAAATGATATTCTTTATATAAATTTCATAGAACTTACAATTTTAAGATTAATGATGCTTTAAGAACCGTGGTTTTCAACTGGGATTTTTCGATAGCCATAAATTAGTCATTAGCGAAAATATTCTTTCTATGAGTGCATTAAGCCCAGGAAAACATGAAACATATCAAATAATTATGCATGATTTGATTTACTGGTATTAAAGTGCTTAAACAATTTGATCCTTTTGGTTGAAGCATTCATTTATTTTTTGTCATGTCAGAAAACAAGACATTTCAGTGTGTGAGCGGGACAACATTTCATTCCAGGGTCCCACGTACTGGAACGTACCGGCACATGGAAAAACCGGTTGGATGGGGACCTGAAAAGTGGTCTGTTTTTTTATCCAGACCAGGAGCTGGGTAACCCCTGGTCCATACTGCACTGCTGACTGCATCAGTCAGTAACTTCGAAGTACTGACTGATTAAGACCCCCTAGACTCAGCTGTTTCTTCCTCACTACAGATAGATCCTTGTAAATAATACCTTGCATACTTATTTCCATGACCTAAATAAATCACTTGATATTTTTTATCATTGAACGTAATATTCCACTTAACAGCCTACTTAAGGAATTTGATCTAAGTCCTTTTGAAATTTTTTCACTTTTTCTTCGCTGTCAAGAAACCATGTAGCTTTGAAATCATCAGCAAAAATATTAATATTCTTAGAAAGTTCTTCACTAATATCATTAACGAAAATAACAAACAACAATGGCTCTAAAACTAAACCTTGTGGAACCCCACTTAAAACATGTCTGTTCAGAAAAACCACCCTCACCCACTACTCTTTGTGTTTTCTCAATTTGATGGATTTAGTTATTTTCATTCTTTGTTTGATATCATAAACTAAAATTTGAACTTACCACTCAAGAGAGGTTGGTTCAGAATATCTTTAACTGCTAAACTTTTCTTGAAAAGAAGCTGTTGCTGCACTAAAACTTTTTCTTTCTCTTCAATAAAGATTTCGTTATCAAATTCATCAGATGACCCAACATACCACGATAAAATAAAAGATGCATCAATTGTCTCTTTCAATATAGGTTGAAGCTCAAAACTTACAATCACTGAAAACAATTCTGAAGAATTAATTTGTTGATGACCTTTTTCATTCGATGAACAATGAGTCCTATCAAAAATAACTTTTTGTACGCATTGAATTTGTTGTCCTGCAACTGTTGCTCTAATGGTAGGGTAACAAATAGGTCTGAAACCATTAAAAATATATTAATAGACACGCATTCAATTATGCAGTTCATATTTCTCATAAATTGACAATCCCGAAATTGTAGAGACTAAAATTCACATACGCATTCAGATGCTAGTAAATAAAATCAAATTTAAAATTTCAGCTGGCATTAAAGTCTTGTTGTAAGTATTAGCTTTTGAAACAAAAATTTAAATAATAAAATGAAGAATTTGCAGCTTATTTTATACAAATTGTGTGGACATGATGATTTAGTGTACATGTACATTCATTCATATCGAGAAAGAATCATACCATCAATAAGTTAATTTATTGGTTTAATACATGTTTGTTTATAAACAGTGAAAATACATTTAAGGTTTAATTATTTGTATTTAATTGATGCTTCTGTGAAAAATATTCTGCACTGGAATCTATTTCTTAATGAAGATGGAATCTTAAAAGCTGGGGAAAGGCACAAACACACAAACATTTCTGCATTTTGTAAGTCATACAAACTACATGAAAATCAACCTGTCAACTTATATGCATTTTAATTGAGGGGTTTAGAAGCAAAACCAGTTAAGTCCATTTCTTAAAATTTTGCAGCAACACAGAACACTACAAAATACTGATTGTTGTACAGATGAAAAGCTTGATCACAGCGAATTGCATCTTTAATATAGTGGTTTGGGAGTGGTATTAAAAGAGGGACGTCATTTCGAGTTTTTCCAGGGGGGGGGGGGGCAAGGGTGCAAACACAATGTAATTTCTATAGAAAACAACAAAAACCACGCCCACTTATGAGTATATACATTGATTTCTCAAAGTCAAGGGGGGGGGCAATTGACCCCCCTTTCCCCCCTAAATGAGGGGCCTGTATTAAGCTTGTTAATTGGAAATTTTAATGCATGCTTACACAAGCAGAAAATGGCTACTTTGTGAATGACCTTACTGGTTTTTGTTTTGAAAGGCGGTACAAAAACTAATCGTGAGATAAATTTTTGCTCTCTATTGAGTTTTCACAGCTTTAGTAGCGATTATTTATTTTCCAAGTAAGTTCGTTAGTAAAAAGGGTTTCAACATTCATTTCACACACACACACACACACACAAAGCTTACATTCATACTTTTCACATATTCTTTGATATAAGCGCCTGTTATGTAAATAATTATTGCATTGCTAAAAAATGTGTATATATATATATATATATATGCACATATAATAAAAAAACCAAAAAAATTTAAAAAAAGGGATAAAAAAATCCCAAAAAATACAAAAATGAACTGAAATATCAGCGCAAAGCTGCTAGGAACAATAGCATTGCAAGAAAGATCACAACATATAAAAAGGATGAAAAGGCAAACCAAGGATTGGCATGTCATCAGGGGGAAGACCAAATCCCTACTTCGGAAGGTCCTTTCCATCTGACATGAGGGAAAGTCCCAGAAACATGTTACTTTTTCCAAGGGCCTTAAATAAAAAGGAGCAAACCAACATTTGAACGAAAATAAAGAGTCTAAGGTACAAAAAACAAGCATGTGTGTACTCACTTTGGACGTATGTCCAGTCTGTATTGTATTGAGTACATGTCTGCTTATTTTTTGTATTTTTGACTCTGTTTATTTCCGTTCGAATGTTGGTTTGCTCATTTTTGGATTTAACATTTTTTGACTTAAAATCTTTACTTTTTATTAACTTTTGTTGAGCCAAGGGTGAAAGAGTTTTTAAACTTTTTTTTTTAAATAAAATTAGTTTTCGGGTCATTCCATATAAAATCAACAAATGTTCAGAAATTTTCGTGCCGCACCATTTTTGATTTTGATGATATTTGGTAGGTAATATGCACCAATATTCTGTACCTTCGAACTGTTTTATTTTTTTCTCGAAAAAATTTTATTCCCGAGATATAGCCATTTTTTTTTTTTTTTGCACCGCCGATGAGTAAAATTCGGCATTTTTGGTCTTTTTTCTAAGAGCTCTGGTAAATTTATTTAAAATGGTAAAAAAATCAAACATGACTTATTTTAAAGCTAAAAGAATGAACTTTGATTTGTGCATAAAAAGAAACGGTTTGAGTTAAGCCTAAATATAAATTTTCCCGGGTCAATTCGCAGTTCAAAAAGTGCCGTTTTCGTCATTTCAAGCAAAAAAAAGTATATGAAGGACTGGCAGTGGGGTTCCAATTTTTTCTCTCTTGCACCCAGTTATAGATACTAGAAGCACAGAAAAGAATAAAATGATACCAATAGTTCTTCATTATGAAAAAATTGCTTAAACTTGAGAAAAAAGAAAAATTGGTATTTTTCACTCCACAAAAACGGCCTGTGAAACAAGTAGAAAAAATTTACAAATGCATGGAGTAAGAAGGTGTTGCATTACCCTTTAAAATAAAACAAAAACTGTCTTGTTATTCCAAGGCATTAGAGAGATATAAGCTTTTAAACTATGAGAACAATGAAAAATATCCTTTTTCACTCCCCAAAAGCGGCCTGTGGAACAGGTAGTAAGAATTGGCAAATGCATGGAATAAGAAGGTGTTACATTGCCCTTTAAAAGGAAACAAAAACCGTCTTGTTATTCCCAGGCATAAAAGAGATATAACCCTACGAAAATTGAAAATTTACGCAAAAATTTTTTTTTGGCATAAGTTAACGCAGTTATGAACAAAAAGTCTTTTTATGCAAGAACTGCAAGAGAAAAAATATGTATCCCCCATTAAATATATAATTTAAAATACATCGTAAAATGTCTAATTTCTATGTGACATAGAAACATCTGAAAAAGCTATACTTAAAACTTTTTTTAGCGTTTCTGTCAGGCCCGTCGAGAGGGGGGGGCAAGCCTATGCATTGCATAGGGGCCCGTGAGAGGTCAGGAGGCCCGCGTAGCGGGCCTGAGGAATTAATATCAAATAAAAAATTTCCGTTTTTTTTTTTTTTTTTTTTTTTTTTTTTTTTAATGGGTTGGCCATTGAGGATCTAAAATTACAAACAAATGTTTAACGCTTCACATTAAAAATGAGAAATTTCATTAGTTCCTTTTCTCAGACCCTACTTTCAGCACATCTCACATCTATTAGAGCTCCCTGTTTTTTTTTTTTTTTTTTAAGGAACGAAACCCCCTTTTCCCCTGGCTTTTCAACTTTTCTTGGAACTGGGCTTGGAAAGTTTCGACCTTGTTGTGTGTGACCTAGCAGGCCTGAACTATCCAAAACGGTTTGTGGGCGATTGCCAAGGGCCCCCATGCCATTAAAGGCCCCCAAATGAGAAGGAAAGGGGAGAAAATTATGGCTTTTTTTTTTTTGGTTTGCCAGATTTTTATTTCTTTAACCCTTCACTGCACGATTTTTTATATTTTAATGAAAAAAATCATTTGTTACCTTTTAAATAGTCCTGAGTTCAGGAAAAATAAAGAAAAAAATTAATCTTAAAAATGTGCACCAAAAATGATGTTTTAATTGTTTGTTCTATGTATGGCACAAAGCACATAGCATATGCTTTGTATACCGATAAGTGTAATAATCTACAATGTTTTTGTGTCATAAGTGGTATAAACAAACTTTCCACTAAGTGTATTTAAACATTTTTGGAACAAAGGAAATAATGACTAAGCACACTTCTAACGGAAATGCGGACCCTTTTTTTAAAAAAGCAAGAACTGTAATACCTAGACTAGTGCAGCTAACTAGTACATAAAAATCACACTAAACTGTTATAGCAATGTTCCAGAAGGGGCACAAAGCTCAGTTTAAGTGCATTTAAAAATCATAGGAATATATGAGGGTTTATTTGGTTTGTGCCAGATCTGGCACACCGTGCAGTGAAGGGTTAACTATTCTTTCTTTTTCTATTGATCAGCTTTATTAAACTTTTCCCCAGGATGCCTCACATCAGTCTTGCTGATTTCACATTTGTAGCATCCAGTACTTGAATAAAGCAAGGTGGGGCCCCGGAGCAACATTACTTTTTGGGCCCCGTAATCCAGGGTTTCCATCGTAATGAAATTGACTCGTAAACGTAGTGTTTCATTGATTTCTATTCTTGGGGGAGGGGAGCTTACTTAGTATCAGGGCCCCCACATCAATCCGTGAACCCCAGGACCAGATATTGTAATAGGCCCTCGCCCCTACAACACTCCATCATCTAACAACTTATTAATGTTTAGACAGACATTTGAAATTTTAAAAATTTTGATTCATTTCTCAAGCAGTGGTCAGAATTTTTTTTGTAGTTAACTACAATTACTTCGTTAAAAATGTAGTCAACTATAGCTGCAACTTTTTTTTTCAAAAAGTACAACTACAATCAACTTTCGGAATGTCCATGGATGTATCTGAAGATAGTTTTAAATGTTGAAAATGGCCACGAAAATGGATATTGAGATGATAAATAAAAGTTATTATAAATGCAAAATATGCTTCCCTTTTTTGTCCTTTTGAAGCCATTGTAGTACAGTGGTGGATTTGGAGATTATGAAGCCCCTTTGTCCATTGCTCTTACAGTAAACATTTGTAGAACATTCCTTTCAGGGCTCCTAGCAATTGTCACATTTGTGATATGACCCCCCCCCCGCAAAATCTCGTCGTAAACTCGCGCGCAACACTTGCACCGCATGTAGGCTCCTCGGGCCAAATTTAGCATTATCGTTCCGAATATCACCGCACATTTTTTTTTCCTGCGCTAAAAAACAATCATTTAACTTTGTTTTCAAAATTTTCATTATTTTTCATGCCTTAAAAAAGTTAAATAAGATATTTTATTTTAAAAATTCACCAATTTCAGCTCTTTTTAATATATTTTTGCTCGCTACTGATAAAACCTTCACAAGGATCACATGAAATTGTTAGTTTTATTCCAAAAATAACTTTGAAATATACCACATTTCAGGAATTTTTCAGATATATTTTTTCTCCCTTCCGGCTATTCACTTGCTCTTATCAATAGTCGATTAATGTCAACGATTTGTTGAACCGCAAACCATTATTATTTTGATCGAATGTATAACTTTTCGAGGGTTTTTGATTTTTTTTTCTCATATTTTTCCGTTTTAATTACTTTATATAAGGTCTCAAAATACAGAATTTTGTATTTATTTCAAAATTTTTCCCATTGCACAATCTCCTGGACCCCCTGAATTTGGGAAGAGTCCACTCTGAATCACACTTAAAAGAGGTCATTGCATCAATCTTCTCTCTTCTGTTATCCATCCCCTTATTACGTCAAAAAAAAAAAAAAAAAAACAGCATTATAAACACAAGGAAACAACACAGGGGGCTGTTATCAGCGAAAAAGACACAAAGTAAAAAAAAAAAGTAGGTTTGCTACTTAAGTTTTCGGGAATGCAAAGGGGTCTGTAACAGTTTAAAGCACCTTTAAGTCTAAGTCCGCCCAGTTACCAACTGGTAATGGAAAAAAAAAAAAGTTGTATGAATTGTATTTACAATTCATCGGAAAAGTAAGAGCGAATTTTTTCCGAAAAATCTAGGGAGAAGGGGTGGGGAAGAAGCAAAGGCTCCGTCAAATCTTTGGTTGCAGCTGCGGCCCTAAAGTTGGAAACTCCTTTAAAAAAAGTATCGCAAATGTTTTCTTTTCTTTTCTTTCTTTTTATATTTTTTTTATTAAGGAAACTTTTAAGTTGAAAATGTCGGTTATTTCCTTTGATAGTATTTACTCTATTTACGTGAAAACCCTATTTATGCAAAAATAATAATAGGGTAACAATAATTATATAAAAATAATAATGTAAAAATTAAAAATACAATTTTAATTTATATCGTTGTTTACTATTTTTTGCTTTAACTGTGTTTTTATAATTTTAATGAGTGTGTTTTGCATGACTATTTTTCTCCCCTTTACCTTTTCGCTCTTTTTTTTTTTTTTGGAAAGACTTCTCCCATATTGGATTTCGAGTTCGATCTCTAGGGTCAAAGGAAGTATTCTTAACCATTAGATCACACAAAATTGTTAGTTTTACTCCAAAAATAACTTCGTTAAATATGCCACATTTCAGCAATTTTTCAGATGTAGCATTTTTTCTCCATTCCCTCTTCTCTCTTGCTCTTATTCCTAGTCGATTAATGTTAGCGATTTGTTGAACCTCAAACCATTTTAATTTTTACCGAATGTATCTTTTCAAGGGTCTTTGTTTGCTTCTTTTTTTATCATATTTTTCTGTCTTATTACTTCATATAAGGCTTCAAAATGCCAAATTTTGTATCAATTTTTCAAAATTTCTCTCGGACCTCCTGAAATCGGAACTAGTCTACTCTACACCCCATTTAAAAAGAAGTCATTGCAACATTCTAATACCCATCTAGGGATAATAAAATCTAGGGAGAGGAGGTGCGGGGGGGGGGGGAGAAGCAAAGGATCCGCCTGCACTCCTAAAAATTAAGGCGCGTATATATTATGCTACGACCAGCTACCGAATCTTTGGTTGCAGCTGCGGCCCTAAAAGTTGAGAACTCCTTTTTAAAAAAAAGTATCGCAAATCTTTTCTTTTCTTTTATTATGAAAACTTTCAGTTAAACAGATAAAATTTTAGTTTCTGTTATCAGAGTTTTCTTTTAATTTGTAATGGATGTACAACTAAATATTATGAAGATAAACTCTAACAAATAATCAATTAGCAAAAATCCCTTTTAGTTGTAGCTGTTTCAAAAATTATGTAAAAATTTCGGATTTTTGTAAAAAAATTTGTAATTTCATTCAAATGTAAATGTAAAACTAGAAACTTCTTAGCGACATGCAATTAAATTTAAAACCAATTTTAATTGATGTGTGGACATTTGGATCACTGGTTTTAAGTACAACTTTTTCCGATGTGTCAACATTATAAATAAATTACAACCATTTTAAGATATATTTTGAATTATATATTTGATGATACATATTTTTAGAGTTTTTGCATGAAAAGACTTTATTTATGTTCATAATTGCTTTAACTGCTTAATCTTGCATGAATGTTCAATTTTCAGAGGGCCTTATCTCTTTGATGCTTGGGAATAACAAGATAGTTTTTGTTTCGTTTTAAAGGATAATGTAACACCTTCTTCCTCCATGCATTTGCAAAATTTTACTAAGTGTTCCACAGGGTATTTTTGGGGAGTGAAAAGGGCCATTTTTCATTTTTTCTCAAGTTTAAGGTTTTTTGTAATAATAATAATCTTACTTAGAAGGCTTATATCTCTTTAATGCCTTGGAATAACAAGGCAGTTTTTGTTTCCTTTTAAAGTTCAATGTAATACCTTTTTGCTCCATACATTTTCAAATTTTTACTACCTATTCCACAGGCCGTTTTTGGGGAGTGAAAAAGGATATTTTTCATTTTTTCTCATAGTTTGAAAGCTTATATCTCTTTAATCCCTTGGAATAACAAGACAGTTTTTGTTTCAGTTTAAAGGGCAATGTAACACCTTCTTACTCTATGCCTTTGTAAATTTTTACTACCTGTTCCACCAGCCGTTTTTGGGGAGTGAAAAATTCCAATTTTCATTTTTTCTCAAGTTTAAGCAATTTTTTCATTTTGAAGGACTACTTGTATCATCTTATTCTTTTCTGTGCTTCTAGTATCTATATCTGGGTGCAAGAGAAAAAAAATTGGAACCCTACTGTCAGTCCTTCCTATACTTTTTCATGCTTGAAATGACGAAAACAGCACTTTTTGAACCGCGAATTGACCCAGGAAAATTTATATTTTAGGCTTAACTTAAACCGTTTCTTTCTATGCACAAATCAAAATTCATTCTTTTAGCTTTAAAATTTGTCATGTTTGATCTTTATACCATTTTAAATAAATTTACCAGAGCTCTTAGAAAAAAGATAAAAAATGCTGAATTTTACTCATCGGCGGAGCAAAAAAATGGCTATATCTCGAGAATAAAATTTTTTCGGGAAAAAAATAAAGCAGTTTGGAAGTATAGAATATTGGTGCATATTACCTACCAAATTTGATCAAAATCAAAAATGGTGCGGCACGGCCCATTAGTTGACTTTATATGGAATGACCCTTTCATAAAATATGGACTCAACACAACATACCAAGTTTATACACCCCACATTTTTTTGACCTTCTAATGGCCCTGCTTAGAACATGCAGCGCAGTCGAGACTAGATAATTTTCGCTGGAGCGAAAAGTTGAACAAAAATACTGTAAAAGACTGTTTCTCAGGAAAATCATTCAAAACCTCAAAGTCATGCTTTGTTTATTTTTCAATCATAATGTAAATTAGAATACAAGAAAGCAAACCTTTCTCCTTCGTTACTAAGTCGCCAACCCAACAGCCATCTATTATCGACTACTTTCATCCAGCTATAATCAATATTTAAGTTAAGTTCAGATGCTTTAAAATTCTTTTCAGCCTTCTTATTTTCATCTTTGCTCAATATAATATCAACCAATGATTCCTGAAAAGACTGAGAACAAGGCTATCGGTATAAAGGATGACTGATAAGTCAAACAGAATATACATTGTACACAATTAAAGTAATTAACAAAATATTTTTCTACGCAGCATTCAAAAATGCACAGTAATTCAAAAGATTTCAAAAAAAAAAAAAAACTACTCTTCATGAGCAAAAAAGTTGCAGTTCAAAGTTGCATTCTGGTGTCCAGGTTGAACATTCCAGAGGTTAGGTAAGTCTAGTTATGCAACTACAGGATGAACCAGGGTTTTCCGACATATATCCGATATTTATTTTGAAAATATCATGATATTTCGATATATTTTCAATATTTATTCTTTGAACTACAATATTTACAATATGCAAATTACATTAATCATATTTATGTGACTACTGATGATTTTATATAGTTAATATGAGTTTATATGATTAATATCATAGTTTATGTGATTAACACCATGTTTCAAAGTGACATGTTCCTTTAAATAAAAATTACAAATGATATTGTGATGCTTTTCTTATTTTTACTAAACACATGTAATATATATGTAATCTGTTTTACAGAGCATATAAATATAAATTAAACATCTTATTTAATGGAGAACTATATGTTATGTATGTTATATTTTATTTAATAATATAAAATTATCATATTTCGCAAGTGGTTGTAAATATTATCATATAAAAATAACGTAGGCGTAAATTTTTGCATGAAATGTATATTTAGATATTTAATATTAAAAGAAACACTAATCTTAAGTCTTTATCTTATAATAATGGTATAAGATAATAAGCAACCCTGATTTGAGAATGCATTTAGTATTTAAAGACTTTACTTTGTGCTAATTAAAAATATATTTGATAGATATCAAAATCATGATCTCCATATAGTAGAAATAGATTTTCATAAAGCCTAGCTGAACACAGAATCAACTCTATATAAAATAGATGCTTAAAATTTTATCAAAAAGCGTTTAGAAAATGTTTGCACAACTGGGAAGTTTCAACCCATTAAATATTCCTCTACTTGGACTACTAGATATAGTTAACCTTTTGGTTTCAGGCTATTTCCTTTCGAGACGGGCGGTACAACTGTTGAACTGCAGGTCCCTTTTCCTCTGAAAACCTGAAGGTGCAACAGAAAGCACTTAGATTTTATGACTTTGCGTTTTGAACACAAAGCCCTAATCTCCCAGTAAGGGGTATGAAATCTTGGAAAAATCCCCTACTCCAAAGGGTAGAAGCAAAGATTTCACCCCGTCCTCAAAGAAAGAGAGACTTGAGGTACAGCATGTGTACCACCCGGTTCTTAAAGGTTAGAGACTTACAAAACACAAAAAATCCCCATCACCAAGTTTTGAAACATAATGTTTGATTTTTTATGAATTTTTAAAAAACCCATAGGGAAAAAAGCGCGCCTGGAGAAACGAAGCCAGTGAAGTCTGATGGTTATAATTTCAGCCTTTCACCCACAAAAATTGTATTGCTTCTATACTATCTTTTCATTGTGGAGTTTTTTTTCCCCTTCCGTTATCAATTGGTTTAAGTCTATTAATTCACAATGAAGATTGTACTTGTCAAAGGGCAATCCAATAACATGTCATAAATGATTATTTTAAACTTTTTGCGGTTAAAAACATATTGAAATTTTTATAAAGGCATTACTTGGCAACTTTTGCTTGTTATGGCAAACCGTAGAAACAGCATTACAAAAGACCGGAGAAACCTGTTTTCGCTTGGGCCAATACGCAAAGCTTCTCGCTCTATTGGCAGTTTGCGGAAAATTCCCTCAGCCATGCGACGTCAGTCACTTGAACTTAAAAAAATTATTTTTAAAAAAAAAACTATTTGTCCTATTGCAAAATTATTTTCACCAATATGTTTATGTACGTTGTTTTATCATATAAAAATAAAATTTAATCGAAAACTTCTCTATTGACGCATCTATATTTTTCATAAATATTTGCTCGATTTTGATTTTTACCCACCCATAGCAATGCTAGTGTTTATACTTACATGAGAAGAATAAACGCATTCTTCAAGTAATGCACAGGAGCTATTCAACTTCATTATAGAATCAACAGTTGCAGATGCTTTTCTTGAAATTTCTTGCTCTTTGGTGGATATGGCTAATTTTCCAACCTATGGAAAACGGAAAAAAAGAGTAAAATAAATTGAACACAGAAGAGTTTGAATTTTAATTAAGTTAATAAGACGGACTTTAATTCAATCTGTCTCCAACTTAATATTAAAATGATGTTGAACTATTACTGACAAGCTATTTCTAAAATGTTAAAGGTACTTACTTGAACTTTTTTAGATAATCCAAAAATTGTTGCAGTTAAGCACTCATCATTTAATGCTGTCTGGCTAGCAACATTCTGCATTAGAAACAAAAGTTTTTAAAACGACTGAAAACTTGAATTATTTCTCGTAAAAAAAAAGAAAAATATTACCATTGGTAGAACAGATAATAAATCAATCACCAAACAACCATCTTGCCACCTTGAAAAATCAGTACTTTTCAACATGAGCAGTTGAATACTCCCTTTCATCAACACATCTCCAATAAACATCATTTCAATATTGGACCATGATTTGGTTAGCTAAAAATGAGAGAAAAAGATGTATAAATGAGAATGTACTGAGCGATATCATTAGTCAGAAAAGCTTATTACAATAATTAATTAATACTACTTGAACCTGTGCAGAACTTCTGCTCTGTATTAAGGCTGCCCTGTACTGTGTACTATTAAGGCGGCGGTTATAATGCACAAAATCTGCTGTTCTGCTTAACTCCGGAGTTGCAAACAGCATTGAGAAACCAAAGCGGCTTTCGCAGGCAATAGTTATAGTGCCGCCAATTAGTTTGCATTGCAATGCGTATTATTCAGTTTACTTTGCCCATGAAAGTTGTAGCTTTTCAAAGAGATTTTGAATTATTACTCTCTTCCGTGTACTGCCAAAAAATAAAATTGTTAATGCTACGTTCTAAGTTTTTTTTTTTTTGCTTAAAAAATATCTTGAAAGCAGCAGCAATGAGCAAACACTTCAAATAACTATGTCTAACACCAGGATTCTTTGCTTTGGCTTAAAAATAATTTACTTGCTACCATTTGGACACAAGAAATAAAGGCCTGTATTAAAAATAACATGATAAGAGAAATTCTATAAAGATTATTAAATTACTGTAAACTAAGCAAAACTTTAGGAAGGGGGGGGGAATCCCACAAAGTATTTTTTATCAAATTAATGCTATTTTTCCAAGTTTAAAAATAAATTTAATTTCACATCAACTGTGAGTAGTTTATTAGTTATTCTGAACGAGACTTTCCATTTGTTTCATTGTATTTTAGTGGGCTAATTATACACTGGCGGAAAAAAAAATCCCAACACCAAGAAAGACTTGAGCTAGATAAACGAAATTTGGTAGGCGTGTTTATACAACTGAAAGATGACATTGATTGAAATTTCGTGCTCCGCGCATAAGTGTGGCGCAGCTGGCGTCACTCAGAACATGCAAATAAGGCTTGTTTTAAAAGCGTGTTGTGAAGCTCGTGAGTATTATTTTCCCGTAAAATTGGACGAATTGCCTTCATGCTGGTCAGGAACGCCTTTAAGAAGACGAAGAAGCCATTATCAACAGCTCACCGAGTTTAAACGGGGTCGTACAATTTGGCTACGAGAAGGTAGATTTTCATTTCGCGATATTGCAGAAAGACTTGGGGTGGAATGTTTTCACCATGCATGATTATTGGAAGCTATGGTCAAGGGATGGTACTACCTCAAGAAGATCGAGTTCCGAGCTGCCAAGTGGCACGACTGAGAAGGAAGATCGCCGAATCTTGCGTACGACTGTGGCGCATCATACTGCATCTGAGGCTGACATTCGAGCTGCAGTTGGTACCGTCGTGACCCAAGGAACGTTAAGAAACTGTTTGCTTCAAGGACAGCTCCAAACCAGGCAGTCTGTAGCCGGTATTCTATTGACTGCAAACCATTGCCGTTTTCGACGGCAGTGGTGCCAAGACAGAGCTCACTGGAGGTCGGAGTGGAGATCTGTTGTAATTTTTGATGAAAACAGATTCTGCCTTAGTGCCAGTGGTGGCTCTATATTGGTCAGAAGAAGGCCAGGGGACCGCCGGCATCCAAGCGGTCTACGGCCTATACACACGGGACCCACACCTGGAGTCATGGACTCTGGAGCAATTTCCAACAACAGCAGGGGCACTCTTGTGTTTATCCCAAACTCACTGACTGAAAATTTTACTACAGTGGTAATTTAACCAGTAGCACAGCCCTTTATGAGTAGCATTCAAGGGGGAGTTTTCCAACAGGATAACGCTCGCCCTCACATCGCTGCTGTAACGCAATGTGCTCTGCAGAGTGCTGACATGTTACCATGACCTGCAAAATCACCAGGTCAGTCTCCAATTGATAACGTATGGGATATCATTGGACGGCACCTCGAGCATCATCCACTGTCAGCAATGACGGTCCTAATATTGACACAACAAGTGCAACAAGCATGGAACTCCATACCACAAAGTGACATTCGGCACCTGTATGACATAATGCATGCACGCTTTCAGGCTTGCATTCAAAATTCTGGAGGTTACACCCTCTATTAAATTAACATAGTTTCACATTTGCACAGCATTTTCTTGAGCTTAAATTAGCCAGTGATCTTGTACATTTAATCAATTAAACATGTCAACTAGACAATTGCATTACCCAAATTTCATTACTCTTGGTGTTGGGATTTTTTTTTCTGCCAGTGTATATGTTGCTAAATGGGAACACTTAAGGATTAAAAACTAATGAAGTTTAAGTGTCCAGATTTGCAATTAACAAAAGTTCTGGAAGAGTAAAACACAGAACTAAATAACATTTTTTTTTAATTTCATTTATTTCAAATCAATTGTCCATGATATCTTAGTTGTTTGATTTTCAAGCATGCATTAATGCAATGATTCTCAATATCTGTTTTGCAGTGTTTATAGCACGATTTATCAACAAGCCTGTTAAGCCTGGGTTTAAGGGCCACCTAGCTTGGGCGCGGAAGGGGGGGGGGCAAAAATTATAGGTTAAGGTTATAAAAAGGTTTTGTTATATGTTGCCCATTCTTTACCATTTTTGTATTATAAATTTTTTGAAATATTTTTATTCAAGTTCCTTCATATCAGCAACACTCAAAGTGTGGTTCACAGGATACATGCAGATAGCTGGCTTAGCTTTCCTGAATGACCTGGTCTAGTCCTACAAAAATCTTGTCACAACAAAATAAACTTATTTTCGAATAGGTACACCTTAAAAAGTGCTTCTTTTTGCAAGCAATTGCAGATTGGTTTTTGAAACGAAAAATGTTTAATGAATTCAGCGACAGTATAAAAAACAGTATACTCAAACACAAATTAATTATCAATAAGGGTTAGGTTGATCCGGTAATATAGTTGTCACATGTGCTGTGCATATGGCCTGAGTAAAATACAGGTAGAATACCATTTGTCTACACACAATGTCAGTGTATTGTAGCCTATTACTATGCAAATGCAAGAGGGTTCATGATGCAGATTGCAGACTCTGGGAGTGAGTTTTCTGGGAGGAGGGTGGGGGGATCATGCAATGGCAAAAAAGATGTGCCATTGATCTGCTTACAGCATTTCCTTTGATTATGCAGTTCAAAGGGGGGGGGGGAGTTCTCAGATGGATTTGGCTAATACTTCTAAAATTTCTAAATCGAGCATTGTACGCAAGTGATATTTAACTTATTGTTCCATACATTCTACCATCTTAAGGTAAATGGCTGATTTTATGAGCAACCCTTCTGGACACAGGATGACCTAGGCCACATTTGAATAACCGACCGGTAAACCCCACCTCGCACTAACCAGAGGGGATCAGAGCCACCAGTTAACCGGTTGTATATAAAACTATTCCAAGAGTTCCACCAATCTTTCTAAGAGTAATTGTATTATGCTCAGCTGAAAAGCCCACGTGGTATATTTGGCCAGTCAAAAGTCAGTAGCTGAAATTGAAGTTCTGCAGCTGAAAGTGTTTGCTAGTATTCGTCTGCTCAAATAACGACAATTCAACCCAAAGGGTGCAATAGTGCAACTGATCCCTAGTTTGACATCATTAACTGTCAGATGATCAACTGCCTGGGTTATTTGTTTGTGGTCGTTCTTTTCTAACACGATCCTAGACAAACTATGGAAAATGACCTTAAGAGTAGTGGTTTAAGCAAAAGTAATTTTCAAGAACATAAGAAAAATATAATTTATCCAGAATCAACTTGAAACGTCATCCTTTGATCATATCACAAAAAGTTAAAAGTGTAAAAATTCCGAGTGCCACCAAGAATCAAGTCATGTTTTCAGTTTTGTCACTGGGGGCTCCTCCCCATTAAACCGAACTCTGATTTCTGGGCAAGGCTCCTTGTTTTGACTGGGCTGACATGGCCTCTCATCAGTCTAAAGTTTTTCACCTTTCATTTGCTCAAATATGGATTTCTCATGATGAATAATATTAAAACAAAGGAAAAATTCCGGTTTTCAAATTTGTAATTTACTATAAAAGAATAATGTTGTTAACCTTGTAAAGTAATTTCATTGAAAATTGTAATATACTTCTTTTTACAAAATATACAACATATAAGTAATTCATGCACCCACTAAATAAAATTCTTTTGAGTTTTTTCTACTCTTTGAGTGAATGCCACCATTTTTATTTATTTATTTATTTTTTGATAAAAGTGGTGATGAGAAGAACAATAATAGATAATAAGAAATAGATTTATCCTCACTTTACATGAACACACACATAAATAAATAAAGAAATAAATAATTTTTTACATACTAGCGTAGTTTCAAAGCATAAAATGACAATTACCTGCAACTGACAAGCATCTTTCTGTTTTGAAATGAATAAAACTGTTTTGTTTGAGTCCATTAAAAGTATGTTCATATTCATTTCAGATATAGAGCTTAAGTTAACTTTAATATTAAGTACATCAACTAGAGATGAAGATATAGAACAACAGTATTTCAAACTTTTTCTATAAAATACAAAACATTCCACAGCAGAACAAATTATACAACAAGAATCTTCCCATTCTATACTTTTCAAATCAGAATCAGTATTCAAAGGAAGACACAGAAGGGATACATTGATTGCTTTCACCAAATTTTCAAACACTTGAGGAAAAAATATGTCCTTTGGCAATAGTTCCCATTTTACAGATGGTTTTTTACAATCCACAGACAAGAAAATACTGATTATTTGTCCTTCAGAAGAAGAACTGCAACTAAATACTAAAAGATATCCTAACGTTGAGTGACAATTAGGATTTAATGGCCCCAATGGTATTATTTGAATAATTTTTGCAGCAGTATACACTGAAAGTACAGCCTTTAAATCCACAATGCAGGTTTGAAAATAAGACAGAAGATTCACATGGACGGTGTTTTCCGAATAGGCAAAGCATATTGGACCATGGGTTAAAAATATATTACTTGGAGAAATTTTTGTCACTGATAAATTTTGACAGCTAACAGGGAGAAACTTGCCGTTGAACGAATCACAATACAAATATATTGAATACTCTTTACTTGTTACGACTAGAACCACAATAATTTTTAATCCAAATAAGTAATTGTCGACAACTTCGATAAAAATATCTTTAATAAATGAAGTTTTCTCTGCAACTCTCACAGTAGAAATATTTTTGAATGTCTCAGTTTGATTTCCTCCTTTAGAACCAACATACGTGAAAAAAACTAAACTAAACTTAGCTGCTTCAATAAATGGAACTACAATCTTACTGTTATATAAACACATTCGGTTTAATGAATTCATTTTTCTTACATCAATATCAGTTTTGGAAATATTTTGGAATCTGCATTAACAATAGAAATAAAAAATAAAAAAAAACAGCCCAAGTGATAGCCTATTACGAAAAATTATTCATTTTCTGGTTCATAGCTGAGGCTTGTGTTACACAGAAAAGTAGCCGAATAATAAACAATAACAAACAGAATGTAAACAAAAATACGCGGGTTTTTCGCTAGCTTACTGCCAAAGCTGAAATCACAATTCAAACTCGGATGCAAAATAATTTTTTCTGCCGTTTTGTACTTCATAGAAGGAAAAAAATCTTTTGTTTTCTTTTATCTTTCTTGTTCCATTTGAATGAGATTAACAGGAATCCATAAGACAGTTACTGTTACTGTTTTTAGGAGATTTCATGATTACTCTCGTTAGTAACTACTACTTCCTCTAAAACTCACATTACAGTGATTGTTTCCAAACATTAGTCATGACGAAAATGTAAACGAAGTTCCTTTAACAGCAGAAAGGAAATGCTGAAATAATTCTAAATGTCATGTGAAACGAATATATAAATGTTCTTCACTCTCTTGCTTTAAGTTCAAAATGCATGAAGCATATGAAGTTATTCCTATTGTACAGAAATTGCCCCCTGGGTTATCAATTGAAACGATTACAGCTTACGGTAAACAACATATTTTCAAAAATGCTCATTTCTTTGAAAGAAGCAGTTATCATATATTTGGGAATCTCGTTTAGCTGAAATTTTGACAACATTTTCTATTGCCAAAGTTTTTCACCCGAATGTATTTCTGGTTTGGTTATATCGTCAGAAATAAACGATTATTGCTTTAAATTGGGTGACCTTGCTAACATTTCATTTGTTAAATTATTCTTGCAAGTATTTCTTCCATTTAGGCCCCCAGAATTTTTAATTAATCAGGAAATTTTGTATGAAGAAAGATATGATCATTGTATATATGAATTTTTAACATTTCGATAAATGTTCAGAATTTTTTGAAAGTGGTATAGCTATGCCGATGCTTTTTTTTTCTTTCTTTTTTTCGTCTTGAGGGCAATTCCATGAGAAGTGGTCATTTGAGTTAAAATTTTCAAATTGTCAAACTGATATATATTAAATTAAAGGCAAATAATATGAAGTTTAAAATTATGATGAAAATTTTCATAAATTTTATTCTTTTATAATTCCTTTGAGCCTAAAATTAGCACAATGTAAAACATAATTGGCAAAAACAGGGTTTTTTTCATGCATCCAGAAATAATATTTAGAGAGTAGCATTTTTACTGTATGTGTATATTACTTGTTATGACATTTGTTTATCTTCTGGAACATTGAGTAAAATAAAATGGGAAAAAAATAATACAAGAGGGGGGAAAAGGCCATTCCATTTTAGCTCTGCAGGCTATGCATTGTGTACTATTTAAGAAATAATGTGAAAAATAACCAAGCTGCTGCACAGTCAGTAAAAGTATGCTGAAATTAAGTAAGCTTATTTTCCCCATACTAATGAAAAATTGACAAAAGAGGGAAAAACTAAAAATGTCGTACTTAACGCAATTTCAAGAAAAGATAGTAACACCCAAATGTGAGGACAATCAAAAACAACTTGTGCAATTGAATGTTTTTTCTAAAAATGGGAGGGGGAGGGGGAGAGAGTTTGATATCTAGAGGTCACAGCTGTGCCCTACCTTACCTTAGAACTTGGATTACCTGGCCAACAGAATGGGGGATCATTGAGTAGTTGATATGGAAAGGTTCCTTTTATTATTTCCCTTCCTTTCAAGATCAAAAAAGCTCAGTTACAAAAAGAAATCATCACCCGTTATCTGTAATTGTTTGGATTCACCTGTCCAAAATTACTTCATGATCAGAACTTTTCCCCCTAGTATAAACTATTATTTTTATTTCGTACAGACCCAAAACTGTGTGAAAGTTGCGCTTCAAGAATTTGCATAAAAAACCCACTACAGGAAGTAATCGCAAACCCTGGGAGATTGCTGAAAAGTTATCTATTATACCCAAACTAGCTCTACACTGTCGCAGTTAAGAACCGACTATTACAGAAGCTGTAAAATAATTGTACGCCGTTAAACCATTTGTTTTTAAGAAATGTATACATATATTTTTTTTTATTGACAAGTTTACTATTTTTATTAATCTCTTTTCTTTAAAAAGTGTCTTCTTAAAATTGTTGATTTACAACCTGCACATTTTCAATACACGGTCAGAAATTAGTGGTCGTTAGTTGCATTTTGCGATCAAAAATTTGGATTTGATGCATAGATTTCTAATCCTAGGTGTCAAATCTGAGGTCTTAAGTTTTGGATCGTGTTTTGAGCTTTGTTTTTTCTTCTGACTCATTTTGAGTTAGACTCGTGATTGAAAAAATAATTAATTTGTAAAAGTAATTTTAAAATGAAATCAATTTCGTTTTTAAAAAATCATTTTCCTCTGTTGTATATTGTATAGATCGGTTTTAAAATATTCTATTGACAAAGTGCATAATATCTATTTTTTAACATTTATTTATATTTGAATACATAGATATTTGATTCATTAAAAATTATGCCTATGTTATTCCTTTTAACACTTTAAAAATTATGCTAGGCGTCATCATGATGCCTTTAAATTCTTACTTCTATCACTGCACATCATGAAACAAAATTACGGTTGAGTAAAAAAAAATAAATGCCTGATAATATCATATATCATCCTCATCTTCCAGAACACTCACACCCATTTCAAGATTTTAAAATAAAATTTTAAAAAATAATGTGGAGTTCTATTTTTGTTTCAGCTCAATTATTCAAGCAAATGTTTGATCAAGCATAATTAGTTTACTTTGTTAGAATTTGTTTATTGATTTAATGTTCAAAACAGGTTTAACCTTAAAAATTTAGAATACTTATTTGTGTAGAATTTTTTTATCTCCTTTTTGTTTTTTTTTTTTTTAGATGATTATCTTCTAGTGGGTACAAAATCTGGAACTTTACTGCTTTACCAATTAGTACCTTCCTCCAAGCCAGGATTAAAACCAGGTCAGTATGCATGTCTGAACTGTGCGAATTATATTACTCTCTGTAGAATTTTGTGTGATTATGAATGTCAATTTGAGACTTTTTTAAATCAGTTTAAACAATCAATTCTAAATTGAAAAAAAAAATAATAATACTGTTCTGAGTTTGCCTTAAATTCAGGCATTTTTGGAAAATTGACTCTGTTTTCATAAACTCTACTGGCTGCTTGGCCCGATGTTACACGGGCTACCCCTGAACAAAAATTAACGAACTTGAATTTTTTATAAAACTTGGCGTCTTACTAATTTTTTTCCAAAGGCGCTTTTATTTTTGCTTTTCCCCGTGTAATTTTTACTATGTATTTATTATATACATATCATAGCGTAATGCAATTAAAGTAGTTTTTTAGCAGATTTTTGTCTTTTTAACGGGGGAAACCGCTGGGCACAGCTATGCCCTAATAAAGGTTTTTTAAGTAACTACTCTTATCCTAATGCTAAATATTTCTCAGTTTTTGTTCAGAGGTCAAATTCAAAGAGGCTACTGCTGATGAAATACATAACATTTCAAAAAATCTGGTACTGACCCCACACTACTTCCTTTTATGTGTAAATTTCTTAGTAGTTGCCTTAAGTGTTAAAAAAAGTGCTTGGAGTGAGCAAGGATTGGATGAGTCAAATATTTACTCCCCTAATCTGCCACGAAACAATGCAAAATATTTTACAATGGTTAATTTTCTAAATATTGCTGATTTTAATATCATTCAGTGAATTTTTCGCAAAATATCGCCAAGTTGAACCCAAATTCAAACAATTTGTCGCCAACTTGGCGAGATGTTGCCAAGTTGGCGTCAAGCACTTGGCGACCAAAAGCTTGGCGACATATCGCCAAGTGGTCGCGCCAATTCATATCACCTGAGTCTGCATTGAAATTAACACTAATTTATCCCAAAAAATTGGGTAAAACACCCCCTTGGGAACATTCGAATGCAACCACAAGAGGAGGTGCACATTTCATTTCATTTCACCCTCCAGGGTCCCCCGTACCTACCAGCTTAGTGGTTTAACCGGGATAGGGCCCTGAAGAGCGCTCTGTTCTTAATTTTGAACCAGAACCTAGGGTCGAGCAAACCATAGGCCCTAGCACCTAGAGGAGAGGAGGTGCACAACTAGACCATCCTCAGAGCCTACATACCAAGTTAGAAGCTTCTACGGCATATAGTTTTTGAGTTATGCGACACACATCCGCACATACATCCGCACGCACATCTGCACATACATCCGCACATAGGTACATACAGACGTCACGAGAAAACTCATTGTAATTAACTCGGGGGTAGTTGAAAAGGATTTTTCGGCTGCTTATATGTTAGTAGGTACATATGCACGTGCTGACAGTTCGAAAAAACTACTGAACATTCATTCGGGGGCAGGGGCGGCATTTCAACATTTCGTTTGAGGGGGCAAGTTTGTTAAATGTGAAATTCCTCAGTGTGAAAAAAAATACCTACTAGTTAAAAGAACGATGTCTTAAACTGTATCTATTATTAAGAAAAATTGGAGTTAGTAAAAAATTTAATTTTATGACTAAACTTTAAAATTATTTTGCAATCAGTTATAACGCAAAATGTCTGAAATAGAAATTAGTTCTTATCTTTTAGTCAAGTTTTAATCTGCAATGTTGGGAGTAAAAAAGAAGAGTTTTTTTTCTATCGATTTCCAGTGTCTTGTTCTATTTTCCAAACAACTAAAGTTGAAAATCCTTTCTTGTCCCGTGTAGAGCATATTTTTCAGATTCCTTTTGTTAGAAACAATCTTGAGAATATGTTTAAGGATGAGTTTTATCAATTTTGTTGAAAATTGTGACAAGATTTTTAGTTCCTTTTGCACGTGATCTTTGATTTGTGTTATGGGCGATTCTCTGTAAACTCGTCATTTTTCACACAAAATCTGTCCGGGCACGGTTTTTTGAAATGTTCGTATAATTATAATACTATTGCTCAGAAAATGAATCTATTACTTTGGTTTGAAAGAGGGCCAATTGAAGTTTGTGTTTTTCTGATAAATCATGATAGGGGCTAAGTCCCCCGCCTAGTATAACCATAGATCTTAAAAGGAATAGATGAGCCTTTTCCCCCCAGCGCAGTGTATTTCGATCGGGGAAAGTGGGGTCAACATGATTCTTCCAAAAGTCACGTGATCATGGGACTTCGTTTCTCCTAGGTTCTCTAGTTTCTCCCTCCTCTCGGATAACAATGCGAAGCGTCGTTTAAATACTAGCGTTGTCTGAAGATATTTGACTTTCTGAACAGCAGAAATATTTCTGCCAAAGGTAATAACGTCCCCTGCAGAGTCAAACTTCAGAGCATTTAAAAAAAAATTACTGTAGATGCGGAGCCTTATATTAGGTCACTACAAACAAGCGATGAAAAATTCGTTTCTGAAAGTCTGCTAAAAACTGGGTTTTTAGGTTTCTTAATTCCTATAAAAACTGGGAAGATTTAAAAAATATGTAAGGGTGCAAATTCCAGTTCTAAGTTACGTAATGACCAATAAGCTTTCTCCGGATTGAAAAGCTTTTCACTGCGATAAGGTTGTGAAAGGGCTTCAACAATAATTTGACCGTCAGGCAATTTCGAAGTGCCTACAAAAAGTTATTAATTCATGCTGAAGTTAAAGACTTTAGTTTTTTGAGTTACGTTGATTTTGACAAAAAGTAACCGGTAAATTTTAAGCGTAACAAAAATACCTTTGGAAGAATGCAATTTTTATTCCAATTCCCCTGGTGACTATTAAAAAATTCAGAAATCATCTCCATTAACATGACACAATTTCTTTATGACTTAACACAATTCGTTTATGATGTTTCTGACTACATTGTTGGATTTGTTGTTCGTAAAGTGCTCTCTGTTGTGAAGTGCGACAACTGTAACCAGAGTAAACTACAACACAAACCAAACAAGAAGTTCTGTCAAGAACTAAACGAGCCTACTTTCCCGTACATCGACATCGGCATTCTAGCATCTAATCAATATTCTCTTGAATATCTGAAACTGAAAATTATGTCAAACATACCTTTATAGCACTTAAAGCTGATTTCTAAAAGCAAAATATACCCCTCTCATCAGATGAAATGGACACGTAAAAAGTAAATAAACGAGTAAATAAAGTTTTGTCGCACCTTTTAAAGAATGTAACTGTTATAGTTCTTCCGTAGAAAAATTTCACAATCGTTTTCAAAAGAAAAAAAAGAATAAATAAAATAAAAGTACGAAGAACATCAAAACACATTTTATCAAAGAAAGAAAAAAAACCTCGTTCGTTAATAAAATGTCTCGAATTTTATTTTTAATCCGTTGCCAGTTGTTAAATATAAATAAAGAATAAAATGCTCTAGTGAATGAACAATTTTTGTAATCAAAAAAAAATATCGTCTGCCAAAAAAAAAATAAATAAATAAAAATAATAATAATTAATTAAACAAAAAAAATGAATAAATAAACAAAAAATCGTCTGCCCAGTCAGTCTTTTTTTTTCTGAGCCTGCATTTCCGCCATGTTTGCGGAGTCGGAGTCGGAATCAGAGTCCTCACAGAAGATTTTTCAGAAAAGTACTTAACATACATTTTTTATCAAAACCGTTTTCTTACAAAGTTAGTTTGAAGGATATCCGCCTTTAAGTTCAGAATCAACATTCAATTTAAATTTCCCAGTAGGCGCTCATGTTAAAAAATTTTCTGAATGGTTCATCATTGAACGAAAAATGGTTCAAATTGAAAAGTGAAGTATGGGAATGAGTCTCTCCGAGATCTTTCGAACAAAAAAAGTTTATTCAATTCAGACGGTTCACTTAAAAGTTATTAGGCGGAGAAAGGTAGCTTGAACGGTTCAATGTTGAACGAAAAAATGTTCACATTGAAAATTTAAATACGGTAATGAAGTATCCTTGCCGATATCTTTCGAACAAAAAAAAGTTTGTTTAAATCGGACTGTTCACTCAAAAGTTATTAGGGGTGACAGCTTGTTTGAACGGTTCAATGTTGAACGAAAAATTGTTCAAATCGAAAATGTAGATACGGGAATGAAGTATCCTTGAAAAGATCTTTCGAACAAAAAAAAGTTTGTTCAAATCGGACTGTTCATTCAAAAGTTAGTATCGCGGGACCGGTTGTTTGAACGGCTCAAAGTTGAACCAAAAATTGTTCAAATCAAAAAATCAAATATGGGAATGAGCTGTACTCGCCGAGATCTTTCCAACAAAAAAAAGTTCGTCCAAATCGGAATGTTCATTCAAAAGTTATTAGGGGGGGGGACAGACAGACCGACAGACCGACCGACACACAAATTCCCCATCTCAATACCCTACTTTCAAATTTTTAATTTTTCGATATTCATTTTACCTCTTTATTTTTTTAACTTGGCGATATTTTTTGGACTTGGCGATATTTTTTAGATGCATTAAGCTACTTTTAATTCTTTTTTCGTCTTTCTTTTATTTTTAACGGGAAAGTAGGCTAAAAACAGGCCAAGTAAAATTTAAGAATTTTGGGACAAATTTAAGTAACGGTCAATTCCATGCAACCATCAAGAGTTCAAGAGGTGTGGTACATTTGTGCAGAACTGAAAGTGTTTTTCAAAAATGTGAAAAAGTTTTGGGAATAAAATATAAAAATATAAAGTTACTCATGATCACAAGAGTTACGGGATAGATCTTCGACTTCCGTTTTTATAAATTTAAATGAGCATATGCTTGAAACAGAAGCAGCTTTGATAGTTACATTAAGAAGCTAATAATATTAATCGTTATAAAATATTTAAACATTGGAATGTATCACGCTGTTGATTCATACAGTTAAATTAAATCACAAAGTCACTTAGGAGACTGACAAAATTAATATTGTTTATGGGACAAATCACTAGTTTTCTAAACGTTTAGGTTTAAATAGTAAGATTTTTCATACTTTATGGGACGAAAAAAAAGCGAGAATTTGGGGAGAAAAGTTAAACTACCATTCATGTATTTTAAGATTGGACTGAAAATAACAAATAAATTTATTTTCTGAGTACTTTTAAATAAAAAAAATATTGAAATTGTCTAAAAATCACAAGCAAAACAAAGTTATTGTTTCATTAATATATAGTTAGAGCCTGCAGTAGATTTTTTTTTTTTGCAAAGGGTATGTTTTTTGCAAAAGGTATTGCATCTATCTATGCCTCTCCCATAGGAAAAAAAAAATTCATTATGCCACTATTTATAACTTATTTCTTCAAAGTAGAATATTTTAAACTGTATTTCTTTCTTGTAGACTATAAAAAAATGTTGAGGGGGGAAAGTCAAACTACCACTCATGTAATTTAAAGTTAGGCTGATAAGCAGTGGCGTACATAGCGCCCCCGCAGCCCCCGCGGTGCGGGGGGGAGGCGCCAGAGGTATGGGTGCGCACTCTAAAAAAATAACACAAAAAACTTTTTTTCTTCCCCGTATTCAATGTCACTTCCAGGTGTTCCGAGTGAAATCTGCATCGATACGTCACATATGATGCATAACGTAATGATTTCACCACCCTCCCTTCCTTCTCCTGCATAACATATGCCCCCCTGTCCACCTTTTATTGAGCTCCTATGAACAAGGGCGCCAGTTTTTGGGAGGAAGCAAATTCAATTTAACGAATGAAACTAGAATTTTACCTAATACTAAAATAAGAGTATGCACAGTAGTTGTACAAGGCGGTAAGTTGGCGGCCTGTCTTAAGGGTGGCAACTTACTTGCTTAATATGCACTAATGCCTCAATCTGCTGAGAAGAGACGTAGAAGACTGTAGAACGACTGTAGAAGGAATTAATTTTATCCTCCTGCAAGGAAGTAACATTATTGAAACTTAACTGTATATAATTTGACAGCAAATATTCCAAAATTTTCCTTGTGTTCTTTTTCTAATGTGCTTTATAATTAACAGTAACCTTTAATGAAACTTGGAGTATAATTATTGTAAGATATCCTGGTATTTTCTAGTAAGATTTCAATGTGGCAAGTGTATAGTGTTTATTACCTTTCCTGAATGGGGGAGTTTCCGAAATTTCAAAAGTATTTTTTTCTGAAAGAGCATGCTTCAAAACATAGGAATTGAATTTTTTTTTGAATTTTTTGACACAGTTATATATTTTTTATGAATTATTTTAACCGGTGCGCAGATGCTATTCCGAAAAAAAAAACCATCTGCGCATGACGTCAGTGGTGCACGTAAGCGCGAAATCTAATTAGTTGTAGTGAGATGACGAAGGTCGTGACGTCAAAGACTCTATAGCTTCGCACAAGACTAGACACTTCAGCTCAAATCAGTGCTTCCACTTTTCGACCATCGACCGTCAAAGATTTGAAACGGGAAAAGCCAACATTTAGGAGATCATTTGGCGAAACAATTTTAGTCAAAAGAGTTTTACCCACTGTTGGGGCGATACGTCGCCAACGCGGGGCGTCGCCATACGATGGCTCACGGCGCTCGAAGAGGCCGAGGGCCTTTAAGACGGGGGGGGGGACATTTTGGGGGTCGCGGGAGCATTTCAGCACGGGGAGGGGGAGTAATGTTTTCAGCGAAAGGCTGTTTATGGACAGGTTGTGTTGAAAAAATTAACAATGAAATCAAATGGAGCGCGAGAGGAATAATAGAATAAGCCCCAGATGACAATTTTAATTTCTCTCAAATATATGTAAGAATTATGAAATCATGCTGTAAAATTGTGAATGAATTTAAATATTCAATCTATTTTTGAAAAGCAATCAAACTGTGGTGTTAACAAAAGGGGTCAGTAGAATCAGTTACAGGCGGCGCCCTCGCATGTTTATAAATCCTGTTTTTTTTTTTTTTTTTTTTTTTTGCTAGATTATTTCTTTCATTTTTTTATCTATTTATTTTTTTATTCGTTTTTTAAAGCAAATTTTTTGATGTATTTTGATCGTTGTTGAAATTGTATTATTTTTAAGTTTTATTACGCGTTACTGGTCCTGACACGTCTTAGTAACTCGCAATCACAATTACCAGTGGATGTTTTTTATGCTATAGAGAGGTAGGGATGTAAACCGCAGCCTCTATCATTGGACCCTCAGAAAACTGAACCTTATGTCTTAGCTGTCAAAAAATGGAGACCTTCTGTCCGAGGATCTTATGTCCGCTGGACCTTATGTCCGACTCTCCTTCATTATTGGCTGCTGGTAAGAAAATGATTTTTTTTAAAGAAATTCTGGAAAATACATGAAATGTTTAGGATTAAAAATGTGAAACTAGTAAAAAAAAAGATGTAAATATTATATTATTTAAGAATATTTAATTTGAAAAGCTAAATTCAACTCCGACTTAATTGTTGAGCAGCTATTTTGAAGATGAGTAAAATTAATTAAGAGTAGTATCATTCATTTTTCATTAATACTCCTAAACTCTGCTCCAGTGGTTGGTAAAATGGAGTTGTGAGCCGCAAATGAATGTTTACACAAGCATTTTCATATTACAGAAGCGGGTGAGTAAGCAATTATATTTGGATTTAACTAGAATCTGTGTACTAGTGACTTAAATAGTTTTGTCCAATATAAATTTCATATTATATGTTTCTTTATGTATCCTGTTTTTTGGTTACCACGCCAGATCTTCCTCATTTCTTTATTAAATTCCGTGATTTACCCCTCATTTTAAAGCATATCGTGCGGCTATTGACGAAAAGTAAACATTTTTCCTTGCCCAAAAGAAAGAAAAAAATCAGTTTCTTTCTGGTGTTTTTTTTTCATAATTTTTATTATGCATCATTTCAATAAATAGGATCGGGAAACTAAGCGACTAGCACGGTTGATGGAGCGTCGTGCTTATGATAGGAACGGCGTTTAAGTCCGAATCCGGGGAACGGAAAACCTTTTATTGGGTTTTTTTTCTTCAGCACAATTCTGATCCATTTTTCCATTAATGCGTGATATAATCTCATTGCAAGATCCTGAGCTACAGATCTGTTGCTGTGAAAATCGGGAAACAAAACATTGATTTTAACTCAGTAAATCGTAATTTAAAATCTTATGCAATAATATTTCTCTAGCCTGTTTTCTGTTACCATGCGAGAACGCGTATTTATTTCTAAATGAAATTCTATGATTTGCCCTTCATTTATGATTATCGTGCTGGCAATTGGCGAAAAATAGGTCCACTGTCTATTTTTTTTTCAATTTTTATTTATTTATTTTTTTTATTGCACATAATTACAAGGAATAGCATAGGAAAACTCATATGCAATGGCGCGGTTGGATAGATTTTTTTTTTTTTTTTGTTTCCACATAAAATTTCGTAAAACTACAAAAGTAATTTCTCATTCAGCAAAAAAAAAAAAAACTTAATTTCACGCCTGTTCTTTTTTTTTGGGGGGGGGGGGCTATTTTCCTAAAAATTACCAGAAAAATCGAATTTTTAATTACTGCTCTCAAGCTCGGAAACTTCGCGCGGGTGAGATAGCATTGAATTAATGCTTGACTTGATATTGGCCCATTTTACGACGCGGCAACAAAAGTTTAAAAAGCTCAATTACAAAAAAAAAAAAAAAAAACAATAATAATTATAATACTAAGTCCCTTCCTTGTGACAGGAAAGCCACCATGCTCGAAAAATACTAGTTTTTCCTTCACATATTCTAAGCAGCTACGTCTTGGACTTAGGGCTCGACCATATGCGTAAAAGAATAGCTCTGTATTTTTATGAGTATATTATATTAAGAGGTAAAAACTACACAAGTGTAGTTCCACGAAATACAATCATTTTGTCCAGCACGAGATGCCTTCACGCACGTCATACTTTTCATTAAAAATAATAATTTAAAAAGGTAATAAAAACAATTTGTCACTTAAGAAATCACCAACCTATTTTGTCATTCCTTTTTTAAATTAAATATATAAACCTTCTCGCGCGAAACAGACTGGCTAGTTTTTCGTAAAAAGAGCTGCACATATTTTTTATTTTCAACTGTTAAAATTATTGTTTCTCAATAAACCAGGCATGTTGGAACCTGCAATTTTTTTCGTCATTGTTGCATTAATAGAGCAAAAATATTTACTAATTCATACAGCATATTACAAGTAGTTGACTTTTCATGTCCCGCCTCTGAATACATATTAGGATCACTATATTAGGATTTTCTCACTGCTTCAAAGAATATACTTGGAATGTAGGAATGTATACTTGGATTGTGTATATTTTAAATAACGAAACAAAATGATTCTTTTAATTTTGGAGACGGATGGAAAATGTACATGCGCTCACATGGCTTCTTTTTTTTTTTTTTTTGAAACTTTATTGCACGAGCACAGACGTGATGGTACAGCTAGTTAAAGAATAAAGCAACAAGAAGTTACCTCTGTACTACAACAATAATTTTAAAATACAAGTTTGAAGCACTAAAAGAACAATAAAAAAATGTATTTACTTGTTCCGGGATGACAAGAAAACATCTTAAAAAAAGGAAAAAAAATGTGAGATGAGTAGGCTTGGTGTGATAAATGTTATAATTAAAATATTAGGACAAAAAAAGGGGTGGGGCGAAAAATAAATGTGAAGTAATATTTAAACAGCTTTTATCAACTGAATTTTGTATCCAGAAACAAAGCACACACATCTTTTGCATTCAAAATGAGTCCCTTATAAACCTCCAAAACACGTTTATGTAATGTTTTATTTGATTTCCGTTTGCAACGTTTTTTGTTATTTATTTATTATTTTTTTCTTATTACTTTAAGGAACAGTTGCACACTTCTGTACAAAACTCAAATCACATTTATAATTCAAGTTTTGTACAGGAAGAAAAAAAATCAACTCAAGTTCATAGCTTTATCCTGCAGTAAAAATTTTGTTGTCTTTAACAATATTTGATTTTTACAACTACGCGGTATTGATCGAGTACCTGATCGAAACAGCCAAATACGGAGTATTTCCCGAGTACTCGGTACGACACAAATAAAGTTATAAACTTATACTGAAAAAACTACTTACGTAGGATTATTAATCAGTACAGGCGTTTACTGTTTTGGTGCGTAACAGTTATTCCAGTTTTAATGTGATGGAGTAAAATGGTGGGAAAGTCTTTTTTTTTTTTTTTTTCCGCTGTCCGTTCACTTGTTGAAGAGTGGATCGCTTTCTCGTTTGTCTTATCTCCCCTTTAATCGCAATGCCTGGACCATAAAATCTCTCGGACGAAGTGTGGGGAGAGAGCTGCGGTCACACACTTGACGATTCGAAATTGGGTGGTAATTAGTATACCCCCACCCACCCCGCTGCTTGCTCAACCTACGTTCTCTTTTTCTTGGAATTCTGAGGAAAAAGCTTGGCAACCCTGACGCCAATTCCAAGAAACTAGAATTTTATCTTGGCGTTCAATTTAACCTGCTCAGCTGTGAATGAGAGTTTTTTGCAATACCATCTTTGACTGTCCTTTGCAGTTGTTTTCATCGCTGTACTTCAAAACTGGTTGCGAAGTGTCCAATCTTTCCCTTTAGAGTATCTTTGGTGACGTCACCGATTCCTGCGATTGGGCAACTCAAGTCAAGCAAAATGGTGTTATTATTGGAAAGAGAGCTGTTAGGTGCACCACTGACGTCACAAAAACCGCACCCCGTTTTCAAGGTAGGGTATTTAAAAAAATAATAAAAAATAAACTGTTGGGAAAATTAAAGTATTTTCCGGAACCATGTTATTTTTTTATATCATTCTGTCAATTTCAGTTATAAAAAGTAGTACTTTTGACTGAAGGAAACTCCCCCATGCTGCTTTTTTATTGAAATTACAATTTTCACTACTTTAACTTTTGAAATATACTTGATTTTAAATATCAGAATACTCTTCAACGAAGTCTTATTATAGCTTTTAATTGTTTGCCATAAATCTAAGATAGGGCGTACTTATAAATCTTACGGGGGGGGGGGCGCACTAATAAATCATGCTGGGGGGGGTGCCGAAGTCTATGTACGCTATTGCTAATAAGTAAGAAATTTTTTTTCGGAGCACTTTTAAACGAAAACGTATTGAAGTTGTCGAAAAATCACTAACAAATAAAGTTATTTTTCATTAATATGTAGTTGGGGTCTTCTACAGTAGCGGATTTTTTTGAGGGGGGTGGAAGAAGTCGAGGAACCTGCCCCCCCCCCTAAAAAAAAACTTCATAAAGAACAGTAAATGGATCTATCAATAAAAGGAAAAACGGAAAAATGGAGTCGGGCGAGCACATTTTACTTTTTGGTGCCCCTCCTAAAAACAGTTCCTGTATCCACACCTAAGTGTGTAACGGCTGCAAATGTTACTTGATTGAAGGAATTTATGTATATTTCAGAATATTTACATTTGTATCATTTATGATTTTACATGTAGTTTTATGCAAAATTGTTGTAGTGACTGCGAAAGTTGTGACAAATAATGCATTGAATCCATTTTTCTGTATAAAAAAAAAGAACGAAAAAAACTTTTAATTAAACGAAAATTTGGAAGATTTATCATACTTAAGATTTTTTCTTCTATGTTAAACATGGTAGGCTTCTGTTTCCAAAAATATTTAAAACACTTAAAAGAAAGTTTTAATAGCTTATGAATCTGCTTCAAAAAGTTAAGATGGAAAACTGTCTAATGCTTTTATTTCCTTTTTATCGTTCAAAAGATCGCGGTAAAAAGCGATCCTTTTCGATAAGGGAAAGCGTTGATTGTGCGGAGTGTCCCTTGATCACGTGGTGTCCAGCGGGGGATGTTAACGCGCGCTTAGAGGAGAAAAAGAGGGGAGAAGGCGTATCTATTTCTTTTAAGATCTATGAGTATAACTAGGCAGAGGACTGTGCCAGGTGACTGTGTTTTTGCTCTTTGTTGCGTAATATCTGCAAAACTATTGGAACATAATTAGTTACGAGACTACATATAAATTTAGGCACAAATCGTGGACAAAATAACTAATATGTTTTATAATTAAATTAATTGACATTAATAAAATCACTTCCCAGAGGACTGTTTCCGCAACGACCCTCATGCATACTTTCATCACAAATGTGGCTCTCAAACTAAGCAAAGTAGCGTTTCAACACCGTTCTCGTCGATTTCGGCAAATTCACACTGATTACTTTAAACTTCGTGCCAAAGAGAATTTGCAAAAGTTATAGATTTTCCGTATTACAGCTTAGAATTTGTTGCAGGGGACTGCTTGAAAAAACTCCGGACAGAATTTACATGACAATTTTAAGTTTTAGAAATACGTAATTAGACCATATTTCATGAGAAAAATATAGCTTCATTTTTTTTAGATATTAATTGCCAAATTTATGTAGTGTTAATAGGTTTTTTGAAATACTATCTTTAACAGTTAGACTATGGGATTGGGACAGCCAGGGGACTGTGTTTTTGGCGCTTAGGTAATTTCTAGAAAAAAAAATTAAATTGTTATCACTCCAAATACAATTGGGCCACAAAGTATTAATGCTTTACTTGTATTAAGAACAATAATTACTTTATTACACTTTATTATTTTTAAAATACTCAGACCGGACAGCCAATTACCAGTTTACAGAGAATCGCCCATATACATAAATTGAATTTACCCGTTTTCTTAACATTCTGAGAAAAATATTTGGGGGTGCGACCGCCCCCTCTTGCCCCCCTTATTTGCCGCCCCTGTTCGGGGGTGAGCAAAATCAAAATTTAGACTCAAATTTGAGTGATTTTTTTTTCGCGATCACAATACTTCCTTTACTACATAAAAGGAAGTAAAACTACAGCGGTTTGCAAAATTTAACTCAGTTCATAATCATTGAACCTAATTTTTGTTTGTAGAACTCGTGAGGATTGTGAACTATTGTATTCTGCTCCTGTTCCTAGTCTACTTTAAAACTTCTTTTGTATGTATTAATCTATATAATATACATAAATGACTAATTTTTGTGTGTATGTCCGGGGTAATCTTCCAAACTACTGGACCGATTTTAACCATTTTCTCACCGTAGATAGGTACAGTAACAGGGAGCAGGATAAGCTATAATTTATTTCTAAAAAGCTTCGTTTAAAAAAGTTATTATGGAAAATAGTAAATTTCATGTAATTTCCCCATTAAATGATTAAATTTTCAGTTCATTGTTTCAAAAATTTGTTGCTTGGCAACAACAATATTAATGGTGATCATGATGAAAATTTTGAGTCAAGGCTTCTCCGGAGTAAGAATAGAATTTATTGCTCTCTTAGGATTTTTGTATTCATTTATGCCAATAATCGAAACCGTGTTAAATGAAAAGAAAATTGATTTTGGCAACAGTTGGAAAATAGAAATTGATTTTTTGGAAAAATTACACGGATAAAATAAATAACGCATTTAAGTTTGATTTCACGTTCTTCTTCACACCCAGTTAATCTACCGCAATGTCACACAAAATACCTATGAGAAATATGATTCTACTGGGCTTCGTTGAAAGGCAGATATTTTTTCCCTTGGATTTGGCATGTTGCATTTAAACCCGTGCGATGCCGGGCACATCAGCTAGTGTTAAATAAGTGGGATACTCAGCTAATGTGATGCCTGAAGGACATTACAAATACTGCTGACTCCGGCAAGGGCGGATCTAGAACTTGTTCAAGGGAGGGCGGTTGACTGTTGACTTTTATTCTTTACTTTTTACTATGCATACAGGCTGTAAGTATTGATCACATTAGTTTCGGACTTCAATTTCGAAACATTTTTGAGGAAAAGCCCAAAATTTCTTCCTTCAACAGTATTATAACTTGTCTTAAATTAAATTTTTTGAGCTGCAATGTTGAAAATGTACTGAGTGCGAATCCCTCAAGGGAGGGGCGATCGCCCCCATCGTTCCTCCCTTGTATCCGCCCCTGGACTCCGGGCAGGAAAAAAATTAACATTTCTATTTTGTGAAGCCCGAGCTGGATTCGTTTCTACTTTAGTATGCCTAATTCTTATTTTCCTAATTGATGGCATTAATGGTCCTATTTTTTCATCGATTTTGACTTTGGTTAGGGTTAGGTTAGATGGCAGAGAAGGTGGTTGTGTCAGCTGCTGAGATAAATAAGACATGCTTGTGTGGGTTGATAAAGAAAAACATAGTTTCACTTTCTCATTTAATTTTGGTTCCTTTTTGGTGATTTTTTGCAAATAGTTTTCTTTTATTGCAATATCCAATTCAATTTTTTTTTGTAATTTGCTAATAAATTGCTAATTGAATAAGATGTGTATGTAATCTGTTTTATGCTTATGTAAAAGTTATACATATAGTAGTTATTGCATTTAAAATCTCATTTTTGTAACAAAAAACCATTTTCTAACTTGTTACTCTTTGTGCAATTATTTGTACAAAGAACAAGATTAAGCAGTCTGAAAAAATTTCCGTATTTTGGATAATTTTTCTAAAATATATGTCAGCCAAGGGCTCAAAATTATTGCTATGGCCTTTATTTATTTCTTTCGTTTTCAGTTTAAAATTCTTCTACTGATAAAATGTGTTATTTTTGTTGCTAGTTTTTTACTTTAAATTTTGTTTAACGTATTATATTTTGCCTATAGGATCTACTCATTATGAAGTGAAACTTCTGAAATCTAATAAATCATTCTCCAAAAAAACTATAACTCTGGTAATTATTTAACTATTTTTATCATCATTATTTAATGTATTGTTGTAATTGGGTATTTTTTTCTTTCAACATTTTGAAAGTGTAATATAATGGGCGCGACGAAGTGCCGGAATAAATAATGGTAGATGACATGGAATTAATGAGGCGGAATTAACATCACAATATCTTTATTGCGACTCCATTAACACAGAAAAAGGACAAGACATCAGCACACAGTTAGAACAGTTAACACTCGTTACAGTTAAGAGGCGTTGCCAAACACATACAACAAATTACATACATAAACAAATTGCTCCATAGAGGAATACATTACAATACCCTCCTCTACAAAATTAGTCGTACAACTGGTTTTATTTTACGTTTAGGACGTTCATTAACATTTAATTTTACAGGTGATGAATTAGGAATTACAGCATCTTTGTTACAATCAATTTCATTAGACTGAGAACAAATTGGATCTGACCCTACATCATCGGTTTCATTTTTGGGTTCTTCGGGTTCTCTATTGGCATCTTTGTTTACAATTAAATGTTCATTGACTTTTTTGCCAAAATCCACAAAATCAAACTTTGTATCACAAATACTATCTTTTTTTTCACTGATATCCTTAACTTCATTCTCACTCTTGTCAATAATTATCTGGTCCAAATGCCTTTTCCAAATTAAATCATCGTTTGTCAATTTACACATATAAATTCGATCTTCAAGTACTTCATCTATAGTACAACGAACCCAACCCTTCTTATTTGGATTTCGATAATTCCTACATAATACTCTATCCCCTTCTTTAAAAATTTCTTCTCTTGAACCTTTATTAATCACCATACCTGATTTATTTCCCTCTTTTAATAAATCTAATCTAGTCCTAACTTTATTCTTAAAAATTAAACTAGTAGGCGTAACCCCTGTAGTCACATGAACTGAATTTCTGTAATGAAAGAGATATCTGCTCATTAGCGTTTCAAAACTTACATTATTATTTGAAGGTGTTTTCAACAATTTACTTAAGCTACGCTTGAAATTCTTTAAGCATTCTCTGCTAACCCATTTGTGGCAGGATAAAATGGTGGTGATGTTAAGAACTTAATTCCATTCATATGCAAAAAATTTATAAATTTACCAGATTCAAAATATCTTCCATTGTCTGTTTCTACAACTTTTGGCAATCCAAAGCGTGCGAAACACTCTCGGAATTTTTCAATGCATGCGTCTGCTTCCATACTACTCATAATAAATGTTTCAACCCATTTCGAATATGAGTCCACAATAAGTAAAATCATTTTTCCCTTAATTGGGCCTAAAAATCAGCATGAATCCTTTCAAAAAAATAACTAGCTCTGTTTCCTGATATAATTTTACATTTCCACGGCTCTGGTCTAAATTCCGAGCAAAGACCACAGTTGTTGACGCAGTCCTCAATATCTGAATCCAAACCAGGCCACCAAAAGTAAGCTCTAGCATTACTTTTCATTTTGACCATGCCTTCATGAGTACTATGAAGCTCCCTTAAAAGTTGTTTTCTACATTTGGTAGGTACGACCACTCGATATCCCCACATTATTACACCCTGATCTACAGATAACTCGTCTTTTCTACTAAAGAATTTTTTTACCTCCTCATCAGTAATTTTCTGAGGAAAACCATAAGTTATGTAATTAAACAATTTTCCGAGAACTGGGTCTCTTCTTGTTTCCGATCTAATTTTAAATAGGTCCACTGGGACATCCTTCTCTATGAAATGAACATAATCATATTCTTCTGCTGTCCCTGAACTACCAGAGGTTGGATACCTGGATAACGCGTCTGCCTGAATATTTGAACTTCCTTTTATGTACCTCAAATTATAATTAAAACCAGATAAAAATAAAGACCAACGTTGGAGACGACCTGCCACCATTGGTGGTAAAGCACGATTTTCTCCAAATAGTGCTAGCAGAGGCTTATGATCACTCACTAGCTCAAACTTAACCCCGATTAAATACTGATACAGCTTTTGACAAGCCCAATAAATAGCTAAAGCTTCCATATGTATCATCGAATAATTTTTCTCTGCTGGGCTAAAAACTCTGGATATAAAACAGATTGGTCGTTCAGAATTATCTTCCAACACATGCGATAACACTGCCCCAATTCCATTTTGACTAGCATCACATGCTAACCTCAAAGGTTTTGACCTGTCAAAATGAATGAGAACCTGATCTGATGCCAATTCCTTTTTAGCATCTTCAAAAGCTTTTTGACATTTACTATTCCATTTAAACTCAACATCTTTTTGCAGTAAATCATACAGCGGTTTCATTTTTGATGCTAAATTTTTCATGAACTTTGAATAATAATTTATCATTCCTGCGAAAACTCTAACATCTTTCACTGATCTAGGACATGGGAAATCTAAAATACCCTTAACTTTTGCATCGTCTTTTGTCAAACCATTTTTACTAATCGTGTGTCCCAAATATTTAATACTATCCTTGAAAAATTCACATTTCTTTAAATTAATACGAAACCCTGCACTCTGCAATCTACTCAAAACAAGCTCCAAATTTTTTAAATGTTCCTTTTTATCTTTCCCCGTAACTAAAATGTCATCAAGAAAATTAACTGTGCCTTCTAGGCCTTGCAAAATTTTTTCAATTACTCTTTGAAAAATTGAGCAAGCTGGCTTTGTTCCGAAAGGTAGACGATTTACCGTATAAATACCATAAGGTGTGCTCCAAGCGAGTAACTTTTTTGTTTCATCATCCAATACTAGTTGATTATATGCATTAGATAAATCTAGCTTACTGAAACTTTGACCTCCCTGTAACGCTGCAAAAAGCTCTTCTATTCTTGGTAAAGGATGATTGTCATCTTTCAAATATTTGTTTACAGTAATCTTATAGTTTGCACAGACTCGTATGTCTTTACCATTAGCTTTCATTACAGGTACTGAGGTTGTTCCCCATTGAGAATTATCAATTCTAGAAATTACCCCTTTTTTCGCTAAATTTTCTAATTCTGATTTAACTTTTTCTTTAAATGCAAATGGGATTGATCGCGGTTTATGAAAAACAGGTTTTACATCACTTTCAACCTCTAAATGTATTTTTTCCCCGTTATATGTACCCAATTCCTCTTTAAACACTTCTCTGTGTTTGGACAACAATGACTGCAATTCTGAATTTTTTTCTACCGCAATTGTGTTTACATTGGCACTGCCAACTACAATATTGAAACCAAAATCATTTAAAACATTACGTCCTAACAACAATTTTTCAGATTGCTTTACAATTAGTACATCTACATTTTTTGAAATACCATTAACTTCCATCGGAACATTCATTTGTCCCTCTGGCGTTAAAATTTGTCCTCCATAGGACTTCAACTTAAGATTTGTACGTTCAAGTTCAAAATTTCGCAGATTTTTCTTATAAAAAGAATAAGGAATACATGTGACACCTGCACCAGTATCCACTTCCATTTTAACATTTTTAGTTCCTATCTTAATATTTAAAAACAGAGGATTAACATAATCCACTTCAACACTATACATATCCACATATTGAACTTCTACATCATCATTAACGGAATTAACATTTACTTTAAATTTACAAACCTTTGCTAAATGACCTTTGCGTTTGCAACTACGACATTTAAACTCTTTGTATTTACATTTTCGAAAATCGTGATTACCTTGACCACAGTGAAAACATTTTAAATCATTTCGAAAATTCCCACTTTTTTTACACGATGATGTCGGCGGTACCGCTTTTTCCTTCGCCGGTTTCGTTTTAGGCTGAACTTTGTTGATCTCTATTTGTCGAGCCTCCTGTAGTAACACTTCTTTGTTCTGAGCGAGTTCCAGCAAATTGGACAGTGACGTGGTCAATCTTTCTTCACAGAGACGATCCAGGATCCGTCCGGGCCGCATTCCAGCAACAAACTTGTCTTTCACTCTCTCTTCTAAATTCAAACCAAATTCACATTCTGCAGCTTGGGTTTTCACCTTAACGTACCATTCCCGAACTGATTCTGCTTGGGACTGTCGCAACAAATCGAAAACAATTCTTTTCCGGTAAATCGAAACTGCCGGTTTAAATTGTTCCGTCAAAAGCGTTTTTAAGTTATCAAAACTCTTCTTGGCCGGCATCTCAGGATCACACAGATTCTTTAAAACTTTGTAGACGGACTCGCTAATCGTTGTTAGCAACACAGGGACTCGGCGATCATCTTCCACCTTGTTTGCGAGAAAATATTGCTCCAAACGTTCAATAAACACATTCCAATCATCACTTAAATTGAATTGGCTGATAGATGCAACTATACCTGTATTCACAACAGTCACAGGTATGCTTGTCGATTCTGTCGTCATGACTCCGATTCAAAAACAAAACTACTTGAAAACATCAAATTTATTGGAACATTTTCCAAAAACTATCTTCACCATTCAGAAATGTTGACTCGTCGCCATATTGTAATATAATGGGCACGACGAAGTGCCGGAATAAATAATGGTAGATGACATGGAATTAATGAGGCGGAATTAACATCACAATATCTTTATTGCGACTCCATTAACACAGAAAAAGGACAAGACATCAGCACACGGTTAGAACAGTTAACACTCGTTACAGTTAAGAGGCGTTGCCAAACACATACAACAAATTACATACATAAACAAATTGCTCCATAGAGGAATACATTACAGAAAGATTTGATTTATAATTTTTTTTTTTAAATCTCATCGTATATTGAACTGTATTAAAATGCTGACTAATGGTTGAGGAAGCCATTTTGCTATATTTTAGAATTTTGTGTAACATTTCTGTATTATTGACCATATTCAGTATATTCAGTCAGAACCCACATGCAACCTCCATGAGTTTCTTATGCTGCCTAGATAAAAGTTGGATCTGTTATAAATTAATAGCACTGTGTGGCAAATATATATATATATATATATATATATTTGTTTTTTTTTTTGTTTTTTTTTTTTTTGTTTTGTTTTTTTTTTTTGTTTTTTGTTTTTTTTTTTCAAAATGCATAGATTGTCATATAGCCTTAGATTTTATCCCATGTCAAATGAACATATCGCACATCCAGAATGAAAGGGGCACATCTCAAAATAGCTGTTTTGAGAAAAATCGATTTGAAAATTTAAACTTTTTTAAATCCTTGCCCTGATTCTAATAACTATTGAAATTAAATAAACTCTCATTGATTGGTTGATTAAAGGTTCTGCTAGGTGACTATGGTCTGCGTTTCCCGGTCAATTTTAAATAAGTCGGTAATTAAAGAGAAGTGCCCCTTTCATTCTCCATTTTCGTGGAGAATGAAAGGGGCACATCTCAAAATAGCTATTCTTACGGGCATCGGTTTACACACCATTTAATTTTTTTTTTTTGAAGTTCTTGTCCTGATTTTAACCTACATTTTTTAATGATGCATGTTTTGTGCAATTTATATCGGGCCACGGTTTTTTTATCCACGAGTGGGGGCAACCGCCTCCCCCCAAGGAAGGGGGGTTCTTCATACAAATCCCAAAATTACAACGGCTTTGAGCCAAATTTGGCACGTAGGTCCTTTCATGCTCAGAATGTCACGCCAGGGTTCTTTCACTCTGCTTACGAGAGGGGGGGGGGGGCTGAGAGTTGCAAGAAAATCTTTTAAGTGGAATACTTACATTATTACTTACAGTGGCTGAAATTTTACGAAATCCGAAAAGGCCTAAATTAAACTTTAAAATCATCAAATTTCTCTTTTCTACAGGCGAAATTTTACACTACTTTTTGTAGGGATTTTGATTTATACCTGATTCCTACGCATCACGAGACAACTCGTGACAATTAACTCGATAATGGGAAAAAAAGGGCATTTTAGTTGCTTATACTTTTGTACGTACGTATGCACGGTCGGATGCGCAAAAAAAAAAAAAACATTGCTTCGAGAATGAGTAAAGTAGAAATTTAGGCCGCAGTTGAATGCAAATCTTTTCGAGAAAACATTATATACTTCCTGTACTACTTACAAGGAAGTAAAAAAGTAATAACTACTGTCTGTTTGCGTATTGTGCGCCTGGCAGCCACGAACGCTTCCATTTGAAAAAGGGGAGATAGGTTTAGGATGCGCACTTCCCAATGCCTTCAGTTTTGTTCGCTTGCTACTTCCTCGTTGCATTTCCCCCCTATTTCGAGAGAGTCAGAAGAGACTTGGCGCATGCGCAGATTCAACGGAGGTTTCGCGAAAAAATGTTAGACAGTAATTGGTATTTCCATCTTGGTAGTTCAGTTTCGCAGGAATGACAATATCAATAACATTAATACAAAATTTTACTCTCATACAGTTATTATTTTCAGTTTCAACGTAAAAATTAAGCCTTTCTGTAAAACATTGATATCTTACCGAAATTCAGAATGTAAACATTCTACTACCAATTTTAATTTTCGCTCTTTAACAGGGTACGAATTTAGATCAAAACGGGCGCAGAAAGTCAACAGCAATTATAGTTTTCTTTCTTTATTAATGATTCGATTTAACATTTCAGAAGGTTTAAACGCAAAGCAGACGATCTATTCAAAAAAGTCGAAGGGAAAAAATAATACGAAGAATTTCAAATTTATTAAAAAAAATAACGTATCTCTAAATCATTTGCAGATTTTTTTTTTTTTTTTTTTTGTGTTTTGATTTCTCAATATTGACCTTGCATGTAGTTTAAACGTTGTACTTAAATAGGTATAGTAATTCTAAATGTGTGACGAAGTTATTTTCAAGTTTGTAGCTTTTAACAAACATTTAACAAAAAGGGTTCTGTGTAGTAGAGTTATAAAACAGTTCTAAAAGTATTTAATCAACAAATTAGGTAATACGTTACTGTTTTCAATTTAATAGCAATTTTTTTAAATATAAAAGCATAGAAGCTGATAAACGAAACTAATAAAAAATAATTAGATTCACTTATTTTTCGACTGTAGAATTTAAAACGATTAATTATGCACTGAAGTCATGATGCTTAGTTTTACCAAAAATATTTTTATACATTCTTTTTGAATTAGCTGTAATGATAGAATGTACTGTATGAAATATAGAAAATTTTAGTATATTAAAAAATTGCAAGTTTTCTCGAAGAAAAAAATTGTTCTAAGGATTTTTAGATACATTTATTTTATTTGAAAAGTGAAACATTTGTCAACTGATACTTCCTATCGCTGTTTCATTTCAGAGCGATATTAAATCAAATTTTAATTCCTAATGATTTGACGCTAGGTTACATAATACTATTCTTCTTATTCTAAAAAAAGGAACCCTTTATAAAGTACTTGTGCACAAACAATTTATACTTAATAACGAACAATTAAAACGAGTGTCACTTCAAAAAAAAAAGCAAAATAACGGTTTTCTTAATTGGTTTAAAAAAGAGTACTAGCCATAATTTGCACCAATTCTGCTCAGCGAACTCTGATTATCAAAGATGTGCCCCTTTCAAACTCAATTCTCCCTTCACAATCGGCAGAATCTGGAGAATGATAAGGGCATAAGTTGCTTTTTAGCTGCGACTGTTAACACTAGAAAAAAATGGGTTGGTTTCTCATGTAAGGTGTACTAAGGTACGCTATTTAAACATATTTCCAAAAAATGCATTTTTTGAGATGTGCCCCTTTCATTCTGGATGTGCGATATGTTAAAAATTATTTAACTTATAATGAAAACATAATAGTGATGTTTTAACTTGTTTTTGTCATACATTTAATTAAATTTTTTCTCAAATAATGATGGAAATTTAAAATAAAGTGTAAGCATTTTATTATAAAATTTATCTTTATTTTGATTCTAAGCATATTCTAAAAGTAACTTATGTTTTACAGTTACAAGTTGTTCCAGAATTTCAAATGCTTATATGTCTTGCTGGTAAGTTGTTTATTTCCTAAAAAAATAAGTAGTGTGCTAATTTTCCCATAATGAATTAATGCTAATTCATTATGGGGAAACTCATTTCCCTTCATGAATTTGTGATAAAATTCTGTGTAAACACAGGTCTAGGTATTAAAAAACGGTACTGCAAAAAATTTAAAAGCAAATTTGTGTGGGTTTGTGATAGTAAAATTTGACAAACACATGTGTAAAAAATATTTAAATTTTGTAAGATATGTTAGTTAAATACTTTCCAAATATTATTGAAGTTTATTTGTATTTTCCCTCTTTGTTTTTATAAATAAATTCATTACCTAATCTATGTAGCAGAGGAAAAATTAAACAGACTGTGAATATTTTTTTTACTGTATTCTTTAACTCACCATCTTAGATGCAAATATATTATTTTTATTTTCAAATTTCCGTTCTGTCCCAATTTATGTCATTTTATATTTTCTTATAAATGCTTACATTTTGCACATGCTTGTTTTATAGAGCACAACAAACCTCAAATTCAAGATTAAAATTCTCACTCTTTGTTAATTTATTTTTTTATTTATTTACAAACATCAATTCAGTTGTATGTTCTTATTTATTAATTTCCTTTTAATGTTACAGATGGAATTGTATCTGCATTCGATTTAAGTCAGCACACCTTAACTGTTATTGCCACCCTGCCAAAGACAAAAGGAGCTCATTACTTTACTGTTAATGTACAGGTAAATATTACGTTTCATTTTGCGTATCAGCAACAGCTGAATGGATACATATTATATACATATACGCAGCTAATGCTCAGTTCTGCGATCCCCACTAATTGAGGAAGATTCTTGATTTTATGAAGTGTTTGCTTTTGTCAAAAAATCTTCCACTTAAACAATGTAATTTTTCATTCTTCTTTACCAGTTAAAAATGGCAAAAATCTCTTTTTTTACGAGCTTATACTGTCAAAATTATTCTTTTCCGAGAGCTTTTGCACCTTAGACAAGAAAGAAGATAATCCTATTTGTTTAAATTAATTTCATCTTCCACCACTTTTGCTTTTATTTCTGTGAAGAAATAAATTAGTTTGAAAGAAGGGCTAGCAGACCTCAATCTTATGATCTGAATTTTTGAATGTCTGTATTGAAACATTTTTTTTTTAAGTTGGTTAAATAAAACAAAAAATATTTATTACTATTGCTTGTGGATTTTTGTGTCAAGTTCGAGTTTGATTTTAAGACTTTTATGAATGGTCCGTTTTTGAGTTTCTGAATTTTGTGAAGGGTCCGTTAACAGACCTAATTTTTATCTCTAAATTGACCCCCTGTTTTAGACGATAATTTTCCTGATTCAAATTGTTTCACAATAGTAATTTTTATACTCCAGAACAATATTTCACCTGCTCTAACATCCCTAGTATGACCAACCAGAAAATTCATTTTAGAAATAATGGCTGAGTTCATTTTAATAAGTTTCACCTTGACATCTCTATATCTATATACATAAAACACTACTTTTGTATGCGTATGTCCGGGGTAAACTTCAAAACTACTGGACCGATTTTAAAAATTTTTCACCGTAGATAGCTGCAGTAACAGGGAGCAGAATAAGCTATAATTTATTTCTAAAAAGCTTAGTTTAAAAAAGTTATTATGGAAAATAGTAAATTTCATGTAATTTCCCCATTAAATGATTAAATTTTCAGTCCATTGTTGCTAAAATTTATTGCCTGGTAACAACAATATTAATGGTGTTCATAATGAAAATGTGAACTAAGGCTTCTCTGGAGTAAGTATGAAATTTATTGCTTTCTTAGGATTTTTAGATTCATCTGTGCCAATAATCGCTAACGAGACTAAATAAAAAGACAATTGATTTTGGCAACAGTTAGAGAACAGAAAATGTTTATAGTCAAAAAATTTCTAAGTTAGGTACATAAGATGTTTTCACCAATGTAGTCACAAAGATATAAACTAATGATGGGACTTATTTTACGTGTAATGTTTGGAAATACTTGGCTCCAGTGCGATTGATTTTAAAGGGTGCGACAGAGAAACTTGCTGATTTTAATTGGATGCTAATTAGCAAGGAGTGGGAAGAGTCTCATTTTAAAGAGAGGGTCCTGAAGTTTTGTTATCTCATAGTTTAGTTGTTGCTATGCGTCGGACAAAGGAGCAACCAGCGTTCGCCGCCAAATCTTACTTTTCAAATAATCTTTTGGTGATCGCCACTCAACGTGCCTTCCGAACTCGGTTCAAAATTCAGCCCGTTGTTCCCATTCTTGGCTGGGAATCGACTGTTTTGTGGGTGAAAACATTCGGGGAAAGTGAGAGTGTGGCAAACAGAGGCCCAGGAGGTCAACGGATTTCCAGAATCCTAGAAAACGTCGAAAAAGTGAGGGAGTCATTTTTGCGCTCTCCCAGGCGTTCGGCGCGCAAACACGCTGCTGCTTTGGGGATTGTTGATTGGACACTGAGACGAATTCTTCACAACGAACTCCAGTTTCATCCCTACAAACTTGCTGTGGTTCACCAGTTGAGTGATAACGTCTCCTTGAAAGGTGACGTACCGTGGCCGGCCCGCTCTTCCGATTTGACACTCTGTGACTATTTTTTATGGGGAATCTCAAATCGATCGGTTACAACGACAAGCCCCGGACCCTGCAACGCCTGGAGAACAACATCCGGCTTGCTATCACCAACATCCCATCAGTCGATATGCTCGAAAGAGTGCAACAAATCTAGGGTACATGAGTGCATCATTAACAGGGGCCGTCATTCTTCCCGATGTAGTTTTTAAATCTAACTAATATAAAAATTCAGAATGGGTACCATATCTTATAAAAAGTAGTAAACTGATACATGATGTACTTTTCCCTTAGTTGAGTTTTTAAGACTGCAAGTTTCTCAGCCGCACCCTGTACCAAGCTTATAACATTTCCGATTTACCTATACATTATTTGTAGCTTGCATTTGTATTTAAGGTGTGTAATACAGTTTTTTAGTTTGTCCAGTCAGAAAAAATTGCCATTGTTTACAGAAGTAGCCACTGTGTGTATAGATATGCACTTTAATGTTGAAAAATTCATGAACGAGTGTCACTAAAACACCATACCCGGCAGAAATCCGGGCAGGGCCGGGTACCCGGCTAGTACATACATAAATATGTATTTATATTTTATCTAACTTGTTAAAACTTCAGATTAAACCCTGATTTAAACCATCCTGTCTAAAACCCAAGTGTCCAAATCCAAAACTGTCCAAAAGTAAATTTTAGTGAAATTGTATTTTGTGAGCAAGTATCAAAAGCAGAATAAAACCTACTAAAGAAATATTTTATCAATTTAAAAATTAAGTTAAAATATAAGTTAGAACACAAGTAGGTTGATATATGGTGTTTGTATCAGATTTGTTTGTTGTGTTTTTCACGTGTTGATTTGCAGTTATTTATACGTTTATTAAAGATACTTTTGTACTTTTGAATTGCTTTTTGTCAGTTCAGTCAGACAAACTCATAAAATTGGCGATATTTGGAGGACAAACCATTGTAAAACTTTTTTTCTTCATTGATTCACAACAAAATGCCGGTTTAAATGTTTGAATTGTTTTCTTGCTCACTCTAAAGCACTATTTTTAATACTTAAGCCGTATATTATAAAATTTAAATGTATGAAAATAATTTTGAAAAAAAATTGAACCGACTTCAGAACTTCAATTGGCAACTGCTCTAAAAAGTAAAAATAATTTTACTCTTTGAACACCATCAATACTACTTTTAAACATAAGTTTTCAAGTGGGCTCAAAAACAATAAATAGAATCGTACAAAACTACAATTCAACTATAAGTATAAATTTTAATGGATCCAGGTTCTTTAAGCACATATTTATGAAATGGTAAAAATATTCTGTTCTTAATTTTCAATAGTTTCTCTGAAAAATGTTGGCAAAATATAGTTCAATATCATTTTTCTTATCGTTTTTACACGGACTTCAAAAGTTATGTTTGAAAGTAGTATTGATAGTGTTCAAAGATTAAAATAATTTTTTACTTTTTTGAGCAATTGCTGAGTGAAGTTCTGAAGTCAGTTCAATTTTTTTTTTCAAAAATATTTTTATTTTACTCTCTTTTAGTGAAATGTACTTCAGAAATAAGGAGAAGTTTCCATTAAGAAACTTCTTTAATGTTTGTTTTAATCTGTTTAGTAATTGGGTACTTTTATTTTATTTTAGAAACATAAAACTCTTACAGATGATGTGATCATGTCTTTTAGACTGTGTGTAGCTGTGAAGAAAAAGCTGCAAGTATGTATATATGTATTTTTTTCCATATTTTATGCAATAGTGAGTCGAGAAATTACCAATTCCTTTGCAACCTAAAACTTTTGTGGCTTCTTTTCTTAAGGCACGCTTGAAATTAAAAAAAAAAAAAAAAGAGCATAAATTTACAGTTGAAAACTATAATCAAAACTAAATTTACTCCAACTTGGGGATTCGTCTACACACAAACTTATACACATGTATATATTTATATATATACTTAGTACAGTTGAATATTGTTATTGCAGAAGTTACGGGACCCTATTAATTAATTATTTCACGTTAACCAGATTTCATCTTATCCAATTAATTATTAAGTAATTAAAAGCATTAAGACCAATGTTAAAGAAACAAATGTGCAGGAATACTGCAGACAAAAGCTTTTTCGATGTCTGTGCATCCATAAGGTCAAATTTTTGCATTGAAAAAGATGTTCCTTGCTATGCCAAAACACGTGTTTGCCGTATCCCTGCGCATTTGTGCTTTTCAACGCAGTTTTATATGCTTTTATTTTTATGCACAAAGGTATTTATCTATTTTATTAAGTGATTGTTAACTTATTCACCAAATGAGTACCTATGTTGAGTGATATTTTACAATAAGCAATTTTGCGTCAACAAGGTTCAACTTTATTAAATTAAAAAAAAATGTCTTGAATATTTTAGAGCTGTTTAATATTTTTACAGCTCTTTTAAAGAAATTCTGTTAGATATAGACGCAAAAAATTCTTTTGATGAAAATTTGTTCAAAATTTATTAATGATTCTTTTATTATTATTAGTATTTCTTTTCTAGTTGTACTATTGGAAAGCAAAAGAATTAAAATTTTTGGAGCTGAGCGTAAGTGAAGCAGCTTTCTATTTTTCGTAGCATCTGCTGATGCGTTATCTTTTTATTCCTTTGTATTAAAGTAAGAATTAAACGTGATATGGCACCCCAGCAACAAAAGTAACATAGCTCAAAATTTTGTGTAAATATACTAACTATGGATTTCAAATCAAAATTTAATGCTCTTGCTTGCAAAAAAACTCATGCAAGTTATCTTACATACCTGGAACATGGTTACTCAAAAAGGATATAATCAATAATGCCACATCTGTGAAATTTCATAATTTAGAAAAAACAGTTTTTTTATTTAATGTTTGCATTATTAATCTGGACAACAAAAACTAACCAGTAAACATTGCACCATTCTTTTTTCTGTGTATTGTAATAATTGAGACTAAATCACTTAGAACTACAGTAGCCGCCGCTTATATGAATCGTGTTTGTTCTGAACAGATTTGATTGAATAAAGCATAAAATTCAATAGAGCTGGATATTGTTCTGTTTTTGGCAATTCGATTCATTAAAGGGGCTGATTCAATTAACCGGCGTCCACTGTGCTTTTGTGTAAAGCCTTGATTTTCTTCAATGTTTTTTTTTTCAAGTTATCATTGCCGAAGTTTGATATGATAAGCTTATGTATATGTTATGATTAAAGTAAGATTGATAGGTAAACGTAGCTTTAACCCGTTAAAAGTGAGATTAGCCTGGTTTTAGGGCAAAAACCCAAAGAGTTCCTAGTACTTCCCTTCAAACTGGCTAGAAGTGGGTCTAACCAATCAAAGTTGGTTAAAGCCGACTTTAACCGGTTGAATCTTGGTTTACCTTTTTTTTTTTTTAACTGGTCCAACCTAGCTTTAACCAGTGAAAACAGGGATTAACCAGGCTATACAGCCAAAGTTCAAAGAGTTCCTAATGCTTCAACCTGTAACCGGCTAAAACTGGGTCTAACCAATCCCAATTAGTTTAAGCTAGGGTTACCTATTATTCTTACTTTAACCATACTATTTACACACCATATAATTAACTTCCTGTTTTCAAAGGATAATTTGCTATATTATTTATCATTTACTTCCGCCTGTAGTTTTTAAAGAGTACCTTTTGTATGAGGATCTCATTAATGTTTTGTAGTTGGACATAATCCTATGAACTTACATGATTAAATATTGAATAAAGCATTCAAGTAAAGGTAGTGTGTCCAAAAAGGCTTAAGTTTTTGCATTTCTCTCAGAAAGACTAACATTTTAACTAACTGAAAATTCATTAAAATTTCTTAGTCTTATAAAGGGTTTTACTGTTTTGAAGAAAATACATTGTGCCGAAAATCCAACTTTTATTTCAGCAAGATCTTAGCCTGCGGGATATTCCTAGAACAATAGTCTGGTGTAATGAATCTTTGTGCATTGGTTACAAGTCAGAGTACTCTTTAATGAAGGTCAGTACATTTTTTCTTCAGTTGTTGTTGTTTTAACCATGATATAAATGTAAATATGTTATATATATATATATACAGTATTATTTAATTCAACTTTGCTGCTGGAAAATGAAGGGAGAAAATACATGTTTTTTCTTCTTTTTGAAGGTGTAACTTATAATTGTTTTCTTTATAGTTTGTACTACTCCAGTTTTCAGCTAAGCTATATTTAAAAATACTAGAAAATAACACATTCTGTATGTAATATTTTAGGTTAAGCCATTGAAGAATGTATATTGGTTTTAAAAAGATGAACGAGGTCCATCTGCTTTGTCAGCATCAACACAGATTTTTAAATGTTTTTGGTCCAAGAAAAAGAAGTTAGTGCAAATACAACTGAATGCACAATTCAAAATTGACAATCAGCTACAAACTCTAAAGTTCTTTATTTACTTTTTGTGGGAAATTAAATAATTTTAAGATTTCTTCCCCTTCAATGCATCTCTGCTTGTCAAGTGACTTTTTTAATTCATTTTCTGAGTGTTAGCCACAATGACTCTTCATTGTGTTTTAAATTCTTAATTGTATGCAGTTTAATAGATTCTGTAACCATGCAAGATACTGCTTTGGTGTTCATTAATATTTGTTGCCTTGAATACCGTTAGTGTTAATACTAAATTCAATTTTATTGGTATTTACGTATTAACTCCACTGCAGCCATATATTTGGCGGCTTATTTGGCGTTTTTTTATTATTTAAAACTCCCAAAATAGAGAAGAAAAGAAAAATTCAAATTGACCGCCAAATCTGTAGCTGTAGTTTATTTAATGCGTTAGTAGCATTTTTTCTTTTGAATATGTATATTATATAATAAGTGTGCAAAAAATTATGTGATTTCCCCATCTGAATTTGCTTAGCTCCATTAATGATTTTTAACTGGGGAGGGGGGGAATTAACATTTCTAACTACTTGGCCATCATGTATTTCGCATGAGTGGTTTTTTGTGCAACACTATAGCTTCCTAAAACTTCATTAAACCTCATAAGTAAAGCATTATTTTAAAGGTTTTTTATTCTGCTATTAATGAAAAATGACAATTACAACACAATTTACATTTTGGCTGTCACACATAGACTCGGATTTTCAATGAATTTGTTGGATTAAATTGAGCTTGCACTTGCATTATTAAAAGGCAAGCCTGTGCTGCTATCTGGGAAGTACCTAAAGCAGCAAAAGTATTTTCGCTGTTTGAAAGTTTGGCCATTTTGTCTTTAAAGAAGAGCTGTAAGTATGAAAATGCATTCACTTGCATGTTGCATTTGCTACACTGTGAGTTGAGTAAATGTGCTTGGACTTTGTCTGAGTGTAAATGCCTTGCATTGGTCAGATATGTATGCACCCTACAAGAGAAGGAAACCAATCTACTGAAGTTGTTCTTTCGTTAAAATTGTTCAGATGAAGTTTTGTTGAGAGGTACATAAAAAGTAAAATTAACACAAAGTTTGAGTTTCTGAATAAAACCCTTCTGTTATACTACATAATTGAGTTTTTGAGAATGAAAGAAGCGGCTAAAGATGTCTCTTAATTGAATTTAGATAACAGGAGAACCGAAAGATCTTTTCCCTACTGGTGGCAAGCAGTTGGAACCTCTGGTCACCCTCCTTCCTGATGATCAGCTAGCTGTTGGCAGTGATGAGCAAACTATATTGATTGATTCAGAGGGGAATCCTACCATGAAATATTCTATTAAATGGTCAGAGGTACCAATTGCGTTAGGTATGATTTTTGCAAAAAATTTTTTGCTTATCCTTTGATTAAGCCTGAATTTTGTTATCAGTTGAATAAGTCATGTGCTGTCTGATTCTGTTAGGTAAAACCTTCCTTGAATTTGCTCATGCGTCTGGTCTCTGATGTTACTAAAATAGAGGTGATAGGAAAGACAACAATCAGGAGAAGAATAAATATAGGCAGTTTGAACCATTTTGAACAGAGTAAAAGTGTGCAAATATAAAACGTAACATAATGTCAGAAAGTCAAGGGGGAGCAAGTGCACACGTTAAATTCAAAGCTTTGGAAAGTGCACATTCTCAACCCATTGCTTCTTTTTATAGTGGAGTCAGGCGCGGATCCAGAGGGGGGTCATGAGGGTCATGACCCTCCCCCCCTTAACTGACAAAATATAGCAAAAAATTGCATTTTTGGTACATATATTCCGAAAAAATTGTCAACCCCTCCCCTATTTTTGCCCAAAAATTGCACCCTTTCCGAAAATGACCCCCTCCTTAGCCAGAAGCTGGATCCGCCCTTGAGTGGAATTGTTCGAGAGTGCTAGGAGTAGCTTTCGAAAACAAACAATACATTGGTACAAGCAAAATTTCAAAATTTTTTCTTTTGTTTTTTTTTAAATATTTTCGAAAAATTTGATTAATCATCAGATTAAGATCAAAAATGTGAAGAAAATATTAGCTCAATAAATGAATCTAATATGAATTAAATGCTATAATGGAAGAAATTAGGAAGAAAAAAGTATTTTCTAAAATGTTGATCTTTTTATTAGGATTTTCATGAAATCCATTTTGTGAGTATTGTTTTTGTATTGATTTTGTTTGTGAAAAAATAAGAATCAAGAGACCACTCATCGTTTTTAGTTTATATTAGAATAATCTTTTTTTTTCTTGATTTATATTTATGTCTGAATGAGAATTTTAAAATGGTTTAAACAGTTGTGTTCTTAGCAAGGCCGTATCCAGAGGGGGGCCCGACGGGCCCGAGCCCCCCCCGAAACCTAAAATGTTTTAAAATGTAAAACAAAAAAAAAAGTTTTTTTTTTTTTTTTTCAAATTTCAAATGGCAAAAAAAAGTTTTTTTTTTTCCTTTTAACTATTGAACGAGTACAAAAAAAAAAAAAAAAAAAATGACAATTCAAATTTTCATTAGTTGCAAAACATACTTGAAAACAAAACTCTCATTAACACTTCCAGCTCCCTTTCCTAAATCAATTCAGGCTCAAGGCAAGCTACTTGTCAGTTTGATCAGCGCCCCCCCTCCCCATAAAACTTACAAGACTTACACCACTCAGATTTTTACCCCCTAATCGCCGGGCCCCTAGTTTCCGATTAGGCTGAGATTGCTTCTCGCCGCCCTGATTCAAATAAGAGGGTACTTTGTTGGTCCCCATTTATAAGCATTTGTAACCCTCGAGGGATTTTAATAGCTAAATATGTCTTCAATTAACAACACCACACAAAAACCGATACGTTCACAGACCCTCTGCTTTGTTGGACGCTCACCAATCTTAGACAAAAGTTACTTAAAAAAATTCCATTTACAAATGCTTAAAAACCTTGAAAACTTTGTTAAATGTAAACCTTGAATTTTAAAGTTTCTAACACAAATGGGTGGGGGGGGGGGCATCAAGTTGTGCGAAACTCAGCTCCTTGATTAAAAAAATATTCTGCGTAATGCAAAAATCACATTCCAGCATTTTTTGTAGCATATTTTCAAAAATAATTTTCTGTGACTCACATGTTTCATTTCTGACTATTCATTAAATACCTAATTCAGTATTTTAGAAGTTACTTTGTAATTGATTCCTTTATTAATATGTTAAGCCCTTTATTAATATGTTAAGCTCCTAAAAATATTACCCTTCCTGTATTCTTTTTCGTTTTCTGCAGTACTAGTGATTGAAAAAGAAATTGTCGTTATAAGTATTTTTTAATATCAATTTTTATTCTTTAAAAGATGTGTCTCAAAGTTTTAACAATTTCGTAGAACTGTCCAATCAACTTTTAAAACGTCAGAAACGAAAAAGTGCAAATGAAATGCTTTAAAGAATTTTAACTGTTCTAGAGTCTTTGAAAATCATTAAATACCTTTTTGAAACTCCTTTAAAAGTGCTTCAATCCTATTTCTTATCAAGTAATGAAACTATGAATTAACTAAATGGCCAGAATGTTACTGTCGTTAATTATTTTTTAAATCTCTACACTTTAATTTTAAAGAATTTTATGTGCTTTATACTACAGTCGACGCTTGATATAACGACCGTCTACGTCCTACAGAAAACGGTCTTTATAACGAGTGGTCGCTATAAGAGGTAGAACATAGAGTGTATTGGGATACAGTTGGGGGTTTTCTCACCGGTCGTTAATTGTTCGATTAGGATGGTCTTTATAACGTGTGGTCGTTATAACGAGCGTCGACTGTATTGGTTATTTTATGTTACTAAGTGCTGTTTCTGTCGGTGAGTTGGGGAACTGATCAAAAACTACTATGTAGGGTCACCCGGGGCAATTCCTGGTCAGCAAGTTTCTGGGGTAATTCCTGGTCACAGTTCTTTTTAGGTCTTAATAATCCTTCAGCGAAATGAAAAAAATCACAGAGGTACTCTGAACTATCTTCATTGCAATTCATTACTTAATTATGAGTTGACTGTGTATTTAGTTTGAAAAAGAAAATCTTTTTAAAACCGCTTGTTAAATTTCGTAAAACAAGATTGGCCTTAGTTTTGATACATTTGTACAAAGATCGGGATCAAACTCAAACTTCTGAATATTTTTCTTTTTCGTTTTTTTGGTTGAATTAGGTACCATGTCAGTTACTGAAAAATAGTTTTGGATTTACCATTATTGTTTTGAATAATTTGCAGGAAGGCTCCAAATAATGCCCCTGGCTACTGGGGTAATTCTTGGTCAGTGGGGTAATTCCTGGTCAGTCCTTTTTTTAATATTTATGGATTATTGTTTCACCTATTATTGACATATGTTATTGATTTAAACTATATGTAACTCTGTGAGCCTTAACTGCAAAGTTAACTGTAACCGCAATGTAACATTCTTATCTGTTAATGATAAGTATACAATATACTGAATTTTTCTTTGTTAAATTTCATCCAATTATTTTATAAGTTTTAATAATTATTCTTAATTATACTAAGAAAAATGCTTAATTGTAACTGCATTGTACTATTCACTTAACTGTTCACCTTAACCTGTTCATAACAGACAGAAGCATGTGCTCAGTGTGTTTGGTGCATGTGCACCATATTTTTTATAGACCTATTTATTTGGTAGGTGAAGATTCATTCACAACAGATATAAAAGCTGTAGCTATTGCATACAAAGTGTATAAAAAGTATTTTGGCTAAGTTTTATTAAGTAAAGCTATTATGTTGAAAACAATTGCATTCTTCCTTAAAAAAACTAAATACAGTGTTTAATTAGCTATATATATATAAATAATTTTTTTTTCTAATTAGTTTAATAACTTGTATTATTAATGTGCTTACAAAATGTATGCATTTTCATCAATCATTTGAGTGACCAATAATTGCCCCGTAAGTGGCCAGGAATTACCCCATCTCTGGGGTAATTCCTGGTCACTAATTAACGACAATTACTCAAGTTCATTATGTATTGTTGATAGCATGAATATTTTATTCGATGGACATCCCAATGTGCTTCCTCCATACCAAAATTTGTAACTCTAACTTAGATAGATTTTGTGATAATTGGATGTTAATGCTTTTTGACCAGGAATTACCCCAGGTGACCCTAACTATAGTGAAAACCGATGTATTCCAGTGATAATGTGTTAATCTTTTCTCCTCCCTTGTCCTTCCTCTCCGTCACTTAATATTAATCGTTTGTTAAACTAAACATTTTTTTATGCTTTGATTAATTTTAGTTTGCAAAAGAATGCAGAAAATTTATGAGATTGTTGTTTGCCTAATTTTCCAACATGTTTTTGAAGTCCAAATTGCCCCATATAAGGTCTCAAAATGCAGAATTTTAAAACTTTTTTTCAAAAATTTACCAGGGGGAAAATCCCCCGGACCCCCTAAAATTACGGATATTCTACCCCACTTAAAAAAGTTCTCATTGCATATCTCTCTTGATACCCCTACCCCTTATAAAGGTCAGTTCTAGAAAATAATAAGAATAAAGAAATGAGAGAAAAAAAACAAAACCCACAAACACATACACATCAAACATCGCGGCGGGGGGGGGGGGGGTCAGCTAGAAATTAGACTCATAACACACACAAAAATGTATGTATGTTTGGACAATGTGCGAAACTGGGCCCCTCCCGAAATTTTTTTCTGGATACGGCCTTGGTTCTTAGTTGTATGTTTTGAATTTATAAATGAAGAATAATTGTTTTCAGCTCATGATTGGCCATATTTAATCGCTATACTGCCTTCATCCGTAGAAGTTCGTCCAATAGAACCACGAATACATGTTCAAAGTACAGAATTGCAAAAAGCAAAAATGATAGCCACTAGTAAAAGGTACGTTTTTTGTTATTGCTTTTTGAATTTCAGTTTCCATATCATAATGTTTAGCAATCCTTCCAATTATTACTAAAGAAGAATTCCGAAATATTTTTACTGTTTAAAATATAGATATAAGACATTTCTAAAATTGTACATATTAAATTTTTTATAATGTCAGCCATTCTTTTGAAAAAACTTTTTGGATTATTTTTTTAAACCAACCTTATTACCTGAAGTTGTGCCATCTGCCACCTATAAAACTCTTAGTAATTAGATAATTATTTTAAGTAGGCCTCTTCTCAAAATAATTCTCCAATTAGATAAATGATTTAGATGTATTTACTTTGAATAACAACATGTATCACCAGATTGCAATTCAATTCAATGCAATACAGAAAACTGTTTCTATGATGTTATACCTGAAATGCATGATAAATTATTATTGCTATTTGTTAAAACAATATCATCTATTATTTAGTTTAGTTTTATTTACGTTTTGCCACATTTGTTAAAATTTTCGGGGAGGGGGGGGGGCTTAATAATTCACATTCAATTATTTTGTTAATAAAACAACTCTAGTGTGTCTGAGTAATGAAAAGCAAAAAAAAGAATACTTCAAGGGTTGAACATATTCAAAATATTAAATTGTGCATGAGAATTACTCATATTATCAGTTTTTTTTTTAATTCTTGAATATTTTCAGGGGTTGGGTTTTTGCAGCTTCAAATTCTGATGTGTGGCTTTTACATGCTGTTAGTTTTACAGAGCAGATTTCACAACTTTTATCTGAAAAACAATTTGAACTTGCATTACGTATGGCGGTAAGTTGCTTTTTCACTATTTTCAATGGTTTTAGTATGTTTTCTAGTTAAATTGAATTATTTTTTGCCAAGTTTATAGATTTTATTTGTTTATTAAAGAAAACAAGTATCGCTGATACATAGTTTTAATATTTTATTTAAAATTAGGAAAGATTTTTCTTCTTCTCCTTTTGCGAACATAACAAACTTTTTTTCGGTGGATGTTTTGCTTTGGCATCTATTGTAAAGTTCAGCATGAAAGTCAAATCAAATGTATGATTTTAATATGGTAATGCTAGATAACTCAAAGCCTTATAATTTGAATATTTCTTTATCTCAAAGTTTTCATTGTGTCCTAAACTCTTCAGAAGGCTGTAGGAATTTCCCTTAACGCTAAGGTTTTAACTTGTTTCTTGGGACTTGGACTTATGCAGAGTTGACGGTATGTTTTGTCATCTAAAACAATTTTCTCAATGTTATTATGAATTTTTCAAATACAAATGAATGATTTGATAAAAGATTAATAACTGAAAGTGAATGCGAGTTTTTAAAATAAAAAATTCATTAAGTTTCAGTAGTTTACTAGGTAATTGTACTAGGAGCAAACGTAACATGTCAGCTTTATTAAGCTGTGATTCGCATCTGCATAGCCTTCATGATGCTGCCAGATTAGGTTTGCCTCAACTATAGTTTCAAAAAATGTTCAGGATTTCTTGAGCAATGAGAATTGTACATGAAATACACCATGTGCTCGGCCATGACATTCAGATACTGCAGTTTCATCCTAATTAGGAATCATCAGTGGAGCAGTAACTGAGCTGTGGCAGAAATTTAAGCCAGACTGATGACTCCTAATGAGGATGAAACTGCAGTATCTGGATAACATGGTCGAGTTGCTGGTGTATTTCATGTAGTTCTGCCTTTGCTCTGGCTTAGAGACAGTAATTTGTTACTTAATGAGAATTGTGTATTGACAAAGATGAGTTGCGTATCTATTTTCATTTAAATAAATATGCAAACATTAACATCTATTTTCATTTATTTTCAATCTATTTTCATTTAACTAACATCCAATCCCCCCCCCTCCTGTTTTTGGAGCAGGAGATGATACATGAGTCAGAAGGAGAAAACAAACAACTCATTCAGAGGATAGAAAATTTGAATGCTTTTTATTTATTTTGCAAGCAAAATTTTAAGGAAGCCATGGAACTTTTTCTAAAGCTGGAAACAGGTATTGCATTCCTATATTATTATTACAGTGTCTGTATAAGTCACGTTTGTTTCAATCAAATTTTTGATTTGATAAAATGACTGATTCTATGAGCTGGATTTTGTTCTGTTTTTTGAGGATTTGATCCAATTAACCTTCCTTCACTAGATAGTGAATAGTTGCTATTGCTTATGTATGTGTGGTTTTTTGAAAGTCAATCCAATCCAATGTTTGTATTTCCTGGGCATGAAACAACATCTTTTTAAAAAAAGTTGAGCACATCTCATGCAGTGAAGGTAAAAAATTTAATTTTAAATAGGGTTCAATCATTTTAATGTTTCTATTCACCGTAAATTCCAAAATATCTTTGTAGAAAATGGATAAACAAAGAATCATTTTCAAAAGTGGAATTAATAGTATCCTTGAATTAAGGGCAGGTTTTATAAAACTCCTAAGTGTGCCAATTTATTCTGGAGGCTCTTAAATTTTAACGACTTCTTCAAAACTCCCTGATTCAGCCCAAATCTATGGAATTTTTATTAAATGGAAAGAAATTGTAGTGTAATTACAAATTTGAGAAAAATCCTTAATATAAAACAATGAAAAATGAAAAAAATTTATCTGGAAAAGTAAGGGATTAGCCGTATAGAAAGTGCACAAAACTTCCAGTTCCAGATCCTTGAATTTTCAGGATGGTTGAACACATGAAAATTTTTGTTCAACCCTGAAATGTATGTCTAGAATTTTTTGCCAATTTGTTTATTTCTAACAGTGGTTCCCAACCTTTTTTTAGCAAAGGTATTTATTTCCTAAACAAAGCATTTTTTGACTATCATCAGCGTTGCAAATTTCTCTCTTTTTTGAAGATCCATCACATGTAATTGGGCTGTTTCCGAATTTATTGCCTGAAGAATTTCGAAGCAGCTTAGAATATCCAGATGGCCTCCCTAATTTGCAAGGAACAGAATTAGAGACTGGTTTGTTGGCACTGACGGATTACTTAGTAGAAGTAAATTCACTCTTTATATTATTATACAGCATGTCCAAGAAAGAACTTTACAGTTGTAAGCATTAAAGCAAAAAAGCTAGCTAGTGAAATGAAAAGCTGTTAGCTGTATAAAAATGAAAAAAATCTAAGAGATTTTTACTGTACCTACAATGCAATTGTCGGCAAATTTTCTGTTAGTGAAAATATCAAGTCTTTACTCGATTTCCCTCCAAGTGTTTTTAACATTTATGGTGTAACAGTAAGGATTGATAATTGTATCTTTTCCTTAAAAGCGGATACAACAGAAGCAGCTAAAGGAAAAAGAAAAAAGCTCTTAAATTTTTTGTCATTATTGTTCAGCAAAGTTTATTTTACTTCACCTGTTATTATTTTTGTTAATAAAGTTCTAGAATGGTAAAGATCTTTCTTGGATATTCTATGCATTGTATAGCTCTTTTATCTCAATTTTCATTATCATTAGCTTTTGCATTAAGTATAGCGATTTGTTATTTCTTGCTCTAGTTAATTAATTTTTGCAAAGGAGTATTTTCATTTGTTAATAAGTTTAATTAAGTGGCGGAAATGATATGGTTTTACCAAGTATAAAAATATGTACGGGAAGAAATTAATTTTCATCGAGACTAGATATATATATTCACTAGGTGGCCAAAAGTATCCGGACACTTTCAAAAATTCACATTTTTACATATAGCTTGATAAATAAGTGATCAATTGTTCTTTAACTTTAGTCATACAAAATATAGGCTTCACCGAACATTTCCAAGTTGAAATTAAATTACCCTTGCATTTGGGGGACGATAAGAAGGGGGGTCGAAGGAATAACCGCTTTTTGACCATAACTCTTTGAAAATAGCTCGGAATAAGCTATGCATTTCAGTAATTAATTAGCATACTATGTATAATTACTATACAAATTCAAATGAACGTACCACTCTTACTTCCGAAGATATGAAACATTTTTTAAAAAACGGCAATTTTATTTGAAGGGTTTTTGCTCATAACACGCAGAGTTTTTAATCAAACCTTATCAAAACTTCAGGAAAGATGACAAAATACAAGAGAAAGAACATACTAAAACAGTTTTTAAAAATATTAAAAATCCGATGAGATATGAACGTTAAACGGAAAAAAAATTTCACGGCGCATGCGCGAACGACAGAAATTTATAACTACAAAAATCTTGTAGCCTGGTATATACTGCATCTTATAAAAAAAGTTCCAGTTGAATATCATGAAAATTGAAAAAGATATAAGCGATCTAGTGAGCTGTATTTCATTCATTCGCAGACAATACATACATAGTGAGGGTCTGTCCACAAAGAGCTATTTTTAAAATAAAGGTTATTTCGTCATCGTTCAAAACCAACGTTTCAGGGGGTGTCCGGATACATTTACCCACCTACTTATAAGGTCTTTTTGGCCGAATGGGCGAAATGTGACTTCTGTGTCAAATATAGATTTTTAAACAGTATACAATTTAACATTGAAAAATATGCTCGATTGTCCCCACACTATTTGTGAACAACCCCATTTATGAATTGTCTGCAAATGAATGAATTACAGCTCACTAGATCGCTGATATCTTTTTCAATTTTTACGATATTCAACTGGAACTTTTTTTATAAGATGCAGTATACACCAGGCTACAATATTTTTGTAGTTATAAATTTCTGTCTTTCGCGCATGCGCTGTGAAAAATTATTTCCTTTTAACGTTCATATCTCATCGGATTTTTAATATTTTTAAAAACCGTTTTAGTATGTTCTTTCTCTTGTATTTTGTCATCTTTCCTGAAGTTTTGATAAGGTTTGATCAAAAACTCTGCGTGTTATGAGCAAAAACCCTTCAAATAAAATTGCCGTTTTTTAAAAAATGTTTCATATCTTCGGAAGTAAGAGTGGTACGTTCATTTGAATTTGTATAGTAATTATACATAGTATGCTAATTAATTACTGAAATGCATAGCTTATTCCGAGCTATTTTCAAAGAGTTATGGTCAAAAAGCGGTTTTTCTTTCGACCCCCCTTCTTATCGTCCCCCAAATGCAAGGGTAATTTAATTTCAACTTGGAAATGTTCGGTGAAGAATATATTTTGTATGACTAAAGTTAAAGAACAATTGATCACTTATTTCTCGAGTTATATCTAAAAATGTAAATTTTTGAAAGTGTCCGGATACTTTTGGCCACCTAGTGTATGTAATCACAATATACAAAAAGATTGAAAATTCCTTTTATTGAACTCTTTTTGAATTTTATTTAAATTTGTATATTTTATGTATGTATAATTTTCATTTTTCAAGTATCGCAAAATTTTCACCAGCAAAAAAGAAGTTGAAGAGCAATACATTGAAGTGTAATAAATATTCTTTGTGTGTATTTCTAAGATATGATAGAATTATTCTACTACTACACTCACTACTATTACTGACTAAACTAAACTAAATAATTGTTCTACAGTTTTCCATTCAAATGAAATACCACTTTATATACTTCAGTATACTTCAAATCGGGTGTTTAATATCAAAACAAGCTTAATATTTGAACTTTTGAATGTAATCCCCCCCCCCCCTAATTTCATACTTCTTGGCAGACTTCTTGCTGCAATTTGATTTGTTGTCCATCCAGCTCAATCTAGTCAAAAACTACTGTCAAAAATTCATTTTCTTTGAAAAAAAATAAAAGTCTGATGTGAACGGTTTTAGTACCTTCTGTATTTTTTTTTCAAAAATAGTTTTTGCTGGTTTTCATACAAAAAGCCTCAAACAATCAAAGACGATTTTTTTTTAAGTGTTATCATTGTATATTATATTTTGAAATAATTTCTCTGAATACTTTTACTATACAGTAAGATATCATAAAATGTATGAATGTTTTATCTTTTTAGGTACGTCATCGACTCAAATCAGACTCTACCAGCAATATTCCTTCCATGACAGCCATTATGGAACCTGGGAAGACAAAAATACGTTCTAAAAAGCAGCTGTTACAAATCATCGACACAACTTTATTAAAATGCTATTTGCAGGTATATATTTTGCTCTTTATGTTTTCTCCATCTAAATTATTTTCATTTAGGAGTATTTGATATTGTTGTAAATCTATTGTTGAGGTACCTACTTTATTTAGAAATAGTAGATTGTTCAAGTTGTCATGTCAAATAATAAAAGTAGCTCTGTGCAGAATTGTTCTTTTTTTGTTTATTTTTATGTATTCATGTTGTGTTAATGAAAGTTATATTGCTTGAGTTTTATTTCCAATTATATACTTTTGGTTTCAGACAAATGATGCATTGGTAGCTTCTTTACTCAGGGTTAAAGATAATTATTGCCATATTGATGAATCAGAAAGAGCCTTGAAAATGCATCAAAAGTACAGTGAGTTAATAATTCTTTACAACAAAAAAGGAATGCACAGAAAAGGTGAGTTTTTATTTAGATATATTACCAGCCCAGCTAGAACTTCTGTTTAGTTGAGCTCTGTTATACTTGTTTATGTATTGAAAAGCTAGTTATAAATGTGACACGTAAAGGATTTAAAGCATAAGTGAACTGTGTATGATGTAACATTAAAAGTATTCAGACTTTGGTTACTTTTTGCTCTGGAAGATAAGTCACCCATGTGTTAATTTTAGCTCGAGTGATATTTACATATGCATTAATTTAACTCTAATGATATTTACATATGTGTTTATTTAGTTCAAATGCTTATGTGTTATTTTTTGCTCACAAATGTTTTTCAGACCAGTTTTCAGTTTTACCTGTATCTTAATTTTAGATCTGATAGGTATTTACTGATATAATAATTTATCTTATAAAACTCTTCACAATGCCAGAAAAAGAAAATATAGTTGGGTCACTTGTTGACCCCTTTTGATGTATTTTAAAAAAATAAATACAGTAGTACTTCCCTTAAGGGACACCTCTAAATAAGGGATATCTCTATTTAACCGTAATGCCCAATATTATTACGGGCACTACACTGATGCTCCAAAATGTCACTCCCGAGTATTATTTGGGGTAATTTTTAATCTTCTCCCAAGATTTTTTTCTGAGTCATAACAGTATAATGCACTCAACAAAAAATTGCCCCTAGTAATACTTGGTCGTGACCTTTTGGAACATCAGTGTTGTGCCCGAGATAATCTCATGCATGAGTTTAAAGGTTAAGGGACGCTCTTTCTTATCCCAAACACTTTGAATAGGGACCTCCACTAAGGGACAGTCACAGAGGAAAATTACAACTAACGTTTGAAAAAAATCATAAGAAATATTGAACATTGAATTGAAATTCAAGGTTCTTTTCTTGTATAAAAATTAACTGGTTGCAGTTTGTCTTGAATTAAACATGAAAAGAAAAAAAATTCTGTGTTAAATTTCTTGTTGAGATTTACAACCATGCCTTTCCTTTGAGCATGTCATTGTACATTAAAGCGACATCTCACTATAATAGGTGTCATAAATGATCCAACTTGCAGGGGATGCCTCTTTCATGAGGAAACTGTTGCTCATATCCTGCGTGATTGCGAAGTGTTTTTGCCTATAGGTTTGAACACCTAGGTCGTCATTTGCTTGAACCTTGGGAGATTCATGACATTCCTATTAGGTGTTTGCTGAATTTTGCTTCAGCCACTGATCTATTTTAAGGCTTTTGTTTGGGGACTAGTACAATAGACCTCTGGTCGCGGTGCTTGGTTCGTTTGAGCCCCCCTTTCTCTCATTTCATTTCCTTTGAGCAATTTATTCTTACGGGTTTAGCTCTGATATATGGTGCACTGCCCATGACAAAGTTTTAATAGTAAACTTGAAATAGGAACATACTATTATTTACATTGTATTACACTATAAACTGCATAGCATGAAGCAAATCCATGCAACAAACTACTTGAAAATCATTCATATAAATTACAAAACTTTGGTTCTATTAAATTTTTGAGAAAATTTTAATTCTTAAAATAACATTTTCTTCACTTTCAATAATTCTGAATTATAGTTAGGATGTATGAAATAATTTGAATATTTAATCTTAAAAGCTAATAGTTTAAGTTTATAATGATATTATACTGAGTTTGCTGCATGCATCAGTTCATTATTCATTTATCTTCGAATAAGGGACACATCTTATTTAAGGGGGAAAAAGTTCAATCCTCTTGTGTCCTTTATTGAGAAGTTCTACTGTACATTTTAATTTTATTTACTTCAACTATTATTGTATCAGTAATTTATGCTCCCATTTGTACCTCAATGCAAGTAATAGTTGAAGAGTCCAGTGGATGAACATGTTATGCAAAGCATTTATGAGTCTGGGAAAATCGTCTCTAAATTTCTAGTTTGTTCTCTTTCTCTTTGCTTCATTCAATCAGTATTTCGTAGTATGGTGTAGTTGTGGTTATGTATAGTAGCTTTCCATCATAAATTTTGAATTTTTTACTGTTAGTTTTGTTTAGATGTATATTTGAGACTTTCCAATTCATCAGCTCTGAAAATAGCTTTATTTACATGGCTTATCAAGTAAAATTAATATTATTAATAATAATAATAATAATAATAATGTGCATTATATGTTTAAAAGAGATAATGACACGTTTATTTAACTAATAATTTCCACTTTTTCAACGAAAAACTTAATATGTTTTCCTTTTAAGCTCTATAATTGTAAATAAAATTCCTGCTGAAACATTTTGTTAAAACTGGAATGTAATTTTTTTTTTAGCTCTTGAACTTTTAATGAGGCAAGCGAAGAAAATAGGCTCACCCCTAAAAGGACATGAACGAACAATTCAGTATTTACAGCATTTAGGTATGGTGATAATATTGATTAAAAGTATATTATTTAATTAGTAAAAAAAACTACTGGAAAGTTTTGATGTCTGAAAAGAGGTTTCTATCAGCAGGAAAAACTTGTGTGAAGCAAAATGTAATGCTATGTCAAGTTGTAAAAGACACTAAATCATAAAAACAGAGTTATCCAAGAAATGATTTCAAAGTTTTTCTCTTTGGACCTGAGTTCTGACCAGCAGCTGCCAGTCGGTGGATTTTCGAGATGCAGAAAATCGTCAGTGCCCATGTCATGTGATTATGCGGCGTGTGAAAGATCCCTTGGGTCGTTTGGCTTTGGATTCTCTTAGTAAAACTAAATCCCTAGTGTAGTTTCACATCGAAAAGAGCCCAGGTGCCTCCATCTTCGCCAAAATTAGCTGGGTCAGAGACATCCGTTCCTTAATGGTGGCACATGAAAGACTGGATGCCATATTGCAGACCGTACTGGGTCTGTAAAAGGCTATAAGTCGCCTACGTAGCAGCATTGGCAGGGGGAAAAAAGTTTTTCTCTTGTGATGATGTGTTCTATTGATGCTATTAGATAGTCATTTAAAGGCTTATAGAAGGATTTTTCAAATCAAAAATCATAATGTTTTATACCTCTTCACAGAGTATGAAAATATGAGTAAGACGGTGCTTAAAAATTTTTGATTTTGAGAAAAAAAAAAAGACATAGCTCCTTTGACCTCTCAAGTACAATAAAACTAAGTACTGTAATTAGGATATCTGCTTCTGGACTCTGGGAATTAATAATTGAATTTGAAACCAGTGCATTTCAGATGCACAGTACAACTGCTAGCATTTTGCAGGCTTTACAAATGTTGTTTGCAGTCAAAAGAAAGAAACTTGAAATTGATGTTAAAATTTAGTCTTAAAAAAGAATATTGTGCTATTTTATAAACATTTTTACAAGAAATTCATCTATTGTTTCTAAATTCAAAAGTTTTAAGAAAAGGAAAATGTTTTAAAAAATAAATATATATTTCACATACTGAACAAAAATAACTTTATTTCTTCCAAAATTTCTTTAATTCATGTCTTGGCAATGATCTTCCTGATTATCTTCTCTAAACAGCTCTAAATTCATAAAATTGTTTAAAGCTGTATGTAATGAAATATTGCTAGCAAGAGACTTAATAAGAATATCGACGGCTCATTTTGCTTTGGCGTTTCTTGTATCAAATAGCAGTTTACTTGATATATAGACTTAAATGAATAAAAATTGCTGTTGCTCATGCAAATTCATAAGTTGCAGGTAACATTTATCCTATCTATCCTAAAATTGGCCAAATGTAGGAATTGTTTTTAATTAAAACTTTTTTATAAACAACATAATCTTCGATTATTGTATTTTGACATTCACAGTTTCCAGGAATCATATCAAAAATTAAAGGAAACTCGTTTTAGTTATTGTATCAAAATGCAAAATAATTATCAACAAAATGTATAAAATATTATTAACAGTATAAACATATAAACAGACTTTTATTTTCAGGTAATGAGCATTTGGATTTGATATTCGAATTTGCTAAGTGGGTTTTAAAAGAACATCCTGAAGATGGATTGAAAGTATGATTTGACAGCTTGTTCGTTTTTGTTTTCTTTTTGATAATGTACAGTGCAATTCCATTGCTGTTAGAAGTGATTGAATGAAAAAATTTGTAGTAAATTTCTTAAAATATGTTCTTCAAACATAAAAAGTAATTTTTTACTGCAGTGAGAAAATTAATTTTTTACTGTGTAAAAATTGCGAAGTTAAGAAAGAGAACTAGATTTTTAAAAACTTTTTTGCTTATCTAGGAACTCAACCTGTTTGTCACAAAATGGTGTTTAATGTATTTTATTGTGTTACTCTGCAGTTATTGTGTGGTATTATTTATGTCTATCAATGAATAATGAGTGCACCATTTAATTTATCATACATTATTTGAAATTTTCTTTAATTGTTAAATATGCATATTTGTATTTCATAAATATTTTTAGATTTTTACTGAAGATTTGTCTGAAACAGAAAGTTTACCTAGGACACAAATTTTAAATTATCTGTGTGAAGTTGAACCAGACTTAGTTATACCTTATTTAGTAAGTTTTCACCTATTTTCTCTCATTGAAAAAGTTTTTCCTTTGCTTTTCAATGCTACTTTTATTGAGCTTACTACTTCAAGAAAGAATATTTTACTAGAAAGCATGGGTCAGTAATTCTAAAACTTGATTGGTTAATTACCATATTTTATTTTTTATTTCATAATCTTAAATGAAAATCTTATTCTAATTACATTTCTAATACTAACTCATGGAGTCTCTACTGAGATTTTTTTTCCTTCCAAAAAATTTCTAGAATGAATTGTGATTTAGTATATTTCATATGTTTTCAAACACTACTTGTAGTATTATTCTGAATACTAGTTGAATCTGGGCAGAACTTCTGCTCTCTATTAAGGCTTCCTTGTACTGCATACTGTTAAGGCTGCGGTTATTAATGCACAAATTCTTGCTGTCCTGCTTAACTCTGGACTTCCAAACATCATTGAGGAGCCAAAGCGGCTCTCGCATGTGATAGTTATAGTGCCTCCAAAGTAAAACTGCCAAACAGTTTGCATGGTGTTGGGTAATGTAGAAAATAGCTAGGTCATTATAAGCAGATTGTAGCAAAAATTCCTCCTAATAGGTAAAAACTCTAAATCATTCATTTTACTTGCCCATGAAAGTTGTGGCTTTTCAAAGGGCTTTTGAGTTATTACTTTTGTCTGTGTACTTCAAAAAAAAAAAAATGTTAATGCTATGTCCTCTGTTTTTTTTTTCTCTAAAAAGCAAAAAAAAAAAAAACCTTAAAGTAATAGCAACTAGCAAACACTTCAAATAACTTTGTTCAGTACCAGTTCTCTTTGCCAGAGAGTAAAAGGAAGGAAATGAATCTCCGTGATACCGGTTTGGCAACAAAATTCCTCTACCGGTAGAGGGCGCTGCTGCAACCTTAATTTGTTTACATCCCGTAGACTAGTGTTTTAAATAAGGGCATTTAAAAAAATATTTCCTGAATATTAGGAAATTTAAAGCTGCTTTTGCTATGAAATATTTTGCATTCGACGCGTTTAATTTTTGCTTATGAAGCAATCCTTTTAAAACCAAAATTGATCTGCTGTCATTTAGGTGAAAAGCTTGATGATTTTTAAATTTCTCCATTGCAAAGGTGCCCAAAGGGGGGGGGGGGATTATGGCGCAAGTTGCACCATCGACATTTGGGGGGGGGGGTAGATTTTTTAAAACTAATTTATTTGTTTATTTAAATTATTTATCCTATACTATAATACGAGAGATGTTTGCCAAGTCGAAAATCGCCCCAGAATCAATAAACTCCGGTAAACTTGGGGGTCTGGGGTTTTTGGCCACGGGGAATCGATTGGCGCCGGTTTTGAAGCGCTACGGTCGAACAGTTCGGAGTTACAGATAGGATTCATTAAAAGTTTGAGAAGATTTCTTACTACGCCATTTTCTTTATGATTACTCTTATTGTTATACTGTTTCATAGCAACCACGTTTTAACAATGGATTTCATATTTAATCACATCAGCGTAAATTTATGTTTTTATGGTATTTGGCAAATAATTTTTGGCAACATGTTAGAATTGTTATTGTTTTTGAAATTTAAAAGAGATCGATCAAAATAAAGTTAGAATTGGGTATGGGCAGCGGTAAAGCCGCTATATAGACAGGCCGACGCATCAAGCTTAAGTTTCACCACTTTGGATCCAACTTATTAACTTTCACTTTCATTTTTCATTGTTGAGGAATTAGGGTTACCAGAGCAAAGTTTCGGGACATTGCCAAGCTTTGTTAATTTACGTAAAAAGTTACCAAAAAGCGATAACTGGCCAGAAAAGACAATCCTCACACACGCGCTGGATCCTAAGTGGTAATCTTGATGCGTCGGCTCGTCTATATAGGGGCCTGAGGCCGCGGTTGTCCAATCGGTTAGTCGTCGGACTCGTAACCGGAGGGTCTCGGGTCGATCATTTAGCCGCCGATCAAAGATCCACCGTCTTCATTAATGGTTGCTGGGGGACGTTAAAAATGTTCGTGGTCACAAAATCCTCCAAGTGAAACGAAACCTCTGGGGTGTGCTGGGCCAAGGGTTTACTCGCCCCTTGGGCCTGGTTAAAAATGAACAGAGCGCTCTTCAAGGCCCCATCCCGGTTAAAAAGCGAGTTGTGGTATGTAGGGGGGGGGGACCTGGAGTGTGAAGTGAAGTGAAAGTCAAAACCAACTGGAACCAAATGCGTACTGAAGAACAGAGACTCTGCATCCATTCGCATCAAAATCCTCCCGCGCCTTCGGCGCCAAATGAAATGAAATTAGGTGTGATTTTACGGTGAGCATGGATTAAATAGGGTTGTGTTTTTTAAAATAAATTACGGCTGTTTTGAATGCGTAATTGCAACCAAAGGCTCAAAAATGCTTTTCAAGTTTATCTAAATAAGTACTTCGCACTTTAGAAAAAAACACAAGTTTACAAACCTCTTTTTTTTTTAACCGAGCGGGCTCGGTCCCCTGGTACACGTTAGGGGTAATACGAGGAATGGTTGCCAAGTCGAAAATCGCCCCAGAATTAATTAACTCCGGTAAACTTGGGGGTCTGGGGTTTTTGGCCACGAGGAATCACGAGGTTTGGTTTTTCTAAATAAATTTGTCAAAAATATTGAACTTCAACACACTTCAATCCTTACACTGCTCATTTTGTACCATTTCTTTAATTGTATAGTTTTTTTTTATTATCAATTACATTTTATTTCCTATGACTTTTCAAACTTAATTTTTGTATAAATAGTTCCCTTTCCAAACTCTAACTTTGTTTAGAATAGTTTACAATGGTGCACTTTAACCGGTTATCTTTTCACCAATGGTTTCACAAATTTTCTTATGGCATGCATTGTTTTGATAAATCACAATTGAAAATTTAAATCTTCGAGTTAGCTTTGATGCCTGTTTTCCTCGAGCGGAGCTTGGTCACCCGCTGGTTTTTTTTAATTTAAATTATTTATTTTTTTTTTATAAATTGTTCATTAATTTATTTTTTTAATTTAAATTATTTCTTTATTATTATTTTTATTTATTTATTCTGTGTGTGTGCTTGGAGTGCGGAAGAGAAAAAAAAGTTTCGATTCTGCGCATAATTAATACTTTTAAAAAATTAATAATAAAAAAATGACTGTTTTTAAATTTAAAAAATAAAAAAAAAATTTAAAAAAATAAATAAATAATATTTTTTAAAAATAATACTAAATAATATTTAAAAAAATAAATAAAATAAAAAGGGGCAAAAAGAAAAAACACAAAAGGGTTGTGAAAAAAATTTTTTAGGGGGGAGGGAGGATTTGCGCCATTGAGTTTGAGAAGGGGCTGGGCATCCCTGCTCCATTATATATATGAACTGTTTTTAACAGCTAATAAATATGACCTTGATATGTAATTCAAATAATATTTTTAGTGGTCATTGAATTCACATGAGAACTGAAATGAAATATGAGAAAGTAAATAACTTTGAAATCATTTTGCTTAACATATCTCTTTCGTGGGGATAATCGCGGGCGTATCAGACCTCTCTCAACAGCCGCGGATGGAGCACCCTGCACCGGCCCGGGCATTTATCACAGACCGGCCCCTGATATATATATATATATATATATATATATATATATATATATATATATATATATATATATATATATATATATATACATATATATATATATATATATATATATAATATTCGTAAGTTTTAATTCAAAATTATGCTTTCCTTTGCATTTAAAAATTTCAATGATGAACATGCAAATTTACACACAAACCAAACATTTTTTTCTATTTAATATAAAACCACTATGCGTATACAAATTCAAAAAAATTACTACTACAAATGTTTAATACTTACAGCTACTCCGGTTATACATTAATATAAATAAGTAATTGAACATTGAAATAATGGTACACTATTACTACGCATTCGATCGCCTACTGCTTCGCGTATAATAGTCTAAGATCCCACCGCAGTTTATCTACACTCATAGCGTACACTCATGACGTATATTTCAAATTAAAGCTATTTTTTTTCTGAACGTGATGCACTATGTCCGTCTATGTAAAAGTGCCCGAAACCTATAGGCAGCCTGGCCTAGACAGGTCACATGAATGTAGTATTTCTACACTCATAGCGTACACTCATGACTCATATATCAAATTGAAGCTAATTTTTTTCTGAACGTGGTGCACTAAGGCTGCCTATGTAAAAGTGGCCGCAACCTCTAGGCAGCCTTTCCTGAAGTTTAGGGTCCAAAATTTCAAATGGTTATAAAAGACGGAAAAATCGGTCGATTATTTTGCTTTTGTTACTAAAATTATTCTTAATGTTAGTACTTTTTCGAAAAAAAATTGATGAACTTAGATTTCAAAAATTGCCGATAGGGGGCGCTTTAGACTTTGGAGCTAAAAACAACTACTTTTTACCGTTTGTTTTCCTATTTTCGTAATTGATTCAAAGAGTTAAAACTCTAACTAATATTTTGAGCCCAAAATATCAACTAATTTCCGGTTTTTAGCAATACTCGGACCAAACGTCAAAAATTGTGTTTTTCTGCTTTTCAACTAGTCCTTTTATGTAAAAAAATTATTAAAATCACCTGATAATGTTAAAATAAAATCAGATGAACCCTTTCGTAACTAAAAAAAAGAATAAATAATTTTTTTTTTTCCAACATTTTTTTACCCAGAAATTTTGTATTTTACAGCTCAGAAAGTGTGCATTTAATTTTATTTTCACATTATTAGTATCGCCAGATGATTTTAATAATCTTTTTTACATGAAAGGACAAGTTAAAAAGCGGAAAAACACATTTTTTGACGTTTGGTCAGAACATTGCTAAAAACGGGAAATTAGTTGATATTTTGGGCTCAAAATTTAAGTTAAGAGTTTGAACTTTTTGAATCAATTACGAAAATAAGAAAAAAAAACGGTAAAAAGTAGTTGTTTTTAGCTCCAAAGTCTAAAGCAATTTTTGGCAATTTTTGAAATTTAAGTTAATCAATTTTTTTTTCGAAAAAGTACTCACATTAAGAATAATTTTATAGTAAAAAAAGCAAAAGAATCGACCAATTTTTCCGTCTTTTATAACCATTTGAAATTTTGGACCTAAACTTCAGGCCAGGCTGCCTAGAGGTTGCGGCCACTTCTACATAGGCAGCCTTAGTGCACCACGTTCAGAAAAAAATTAGCTTCCATTTGATATATGAGTCATGAGTGTACGCTATGAGTGTAGAAATACTACGTTCATGTGACCTGTTTAGGCCAGGCTGCCTATAGGTTTCGGGCACTTTTACATAGGCGGACATAGTGCATCATGTTCAGAAAAAAATCAGCTTTAATTTGACATATACGTCATGAGTGTACGCTATGACCTATGAGTGTAGATAAACTGCGGTGGGATCTTAGACTATAAGAAAAATTGTGACAAAGATCAACTAATGGAACTTGAACACTGATCTGGTTCTTCATAATCATTTATACAAAATCTTTTGATGCATAGAAAGTAAATCCATTTTTAACGTACATTTCAAAAGCTTGAAGGAAGACATTGATTTTGAAATTTCTTACACTCAACTGAATACATAGGATTGAAATAAAGCTATGGTGTTTCGTATATATTTGAGACCTTAACTGGGGCAAAATATAATTATGTGAAAATGGGGAGAGTTAGAAATTTAACACTGATCGATCTTTAAATTTACATTTACGCAGAAATGTATCCCCCCTCCCCTACTGAAAGTAAATCCGTTATTAGCATACTTTTTAGAAACTAATAACATGATGATCACATGTTTTAAAACGTAGTTTCTGATTTAATTTTCATAACGAAGTAGTTAAAGGAAATTCATAAAGTAAAGAAGATTGAACTTTGAAACGGCTTATTTATTCGTCAACTAAAAAGGCTGCTTAGTAAAACGAAAGTGAAGACCGAAAGTCTAAACTGCGTCTCAATTGACTTACTTACTTTTTTTTATATCTAGCTTGAGTTTATTCATATACAACAATTAAATATAGTGACAACACATTTAAGGATGTACAAATGTTATAGTTTTATGTGAATTAAATAAGCGTTCAACCAGGGTCGGACTGGGAATGAAATTCGGCGCGGGCATCCAGAAAAAACCGGCGCCTCTCCAATTATATTAATTAAAATTACATTAATTATTAATTAATTAATTAATTAATTTCAAGATAAATAATTATTAAAATTAAAATATGTCAATTATACACTAAACTGCATAATTAATTGCATGGACTAATCATCTAATTATTGAAAATAAACAATCTAAAATGAATTTAAATATTAAACTAATATTTTTCAATTAATAAATAGCATTGTTTTAGAAAAATTATTTCTTTAAATTAATAATTTTTGCTTTCTTGAAAAATAAAATTGATCAGGGACTTGTAAAGCATTTTTTCTAAATTTTATCAAGCGACATTAATAAAAATTGCTAACTAACTTGTACAGTGCCCGCCGCTTATTAAAATCACATTTGTTCCGAGGATGTTTGATTTTATAAACCGGCATACATAAAATTACAAAAAGAAAAGGTTTTAAAGTTTTCACAAAATAACATTCAGTTAATTTAAAGTACAGTTCGAATTTAACTCAAATGTAAAAAGTACATTTTTTAAATTGCACTAGTCTTTTAAAATATTGACTTATTATTGTTTGAGAAACAGAATTTGAAAG